>BLSH010209071.1:1388195-1417874 GCA_018402905.1 Glandirana rugosa | reverse complement strand
GACACAGCCAAGAGGTTCAGGAGTTAAAATCATTCTCGTCACAGATTGACTAGGACCTCCCTAACATACGTACTTCACAAAACCAAGCGGGCGCGGTGACACCACTGTTATCGAACAAGGTCCCACAGTTAGGACCTGGGGTTCGAAACCTCTAGTCGAAATTAGCACCGACATTAAACCCGACGAACAACACTGTCCGGACACCGATCGTACAGACTCTTGAACCTTTCCTCTTAACGGTACAGTCTCCCCCGGGGGCCTCTCACGTCACCGCCACTCTTCTAACACCTCTCGAATCTTTATTAAGGAGATCCATGGAGGAAATGATGCAATCTCCACTGCATACCCCTCTGCCTAATAGCCCATTAGCCCTCTCCACAATCTTCTCACCGCCACTGCACTCTCCGGGGGCCCCCTCTGACATGGCAATTCTCCTTTCCAAGTTCTCAGACATGCTAGCCACAGGCCTGTCACAACAAGCAGCCCAAATTACAGCCACGATTAAAGCTGATCTCCAAAGCTTGGGGTCCAGGATTGACACCCTGGAACAAGCTATTGTCACCACAGTGGCGCGGGCGAACCAAAACACTTCATGCATACAATCCCTCCAGGATCAGTTAGACACTGCTCTTACTAAAATTGAGGACTTGGAGAACCGACACAGGAGATACAACTTCCGCATTAGGGGGATCCCCGAATCATTCAAGGACTCCCCTGGAGTGGTCAGAGCCCTCATCAAAGACCTGATTCCTGGGATCCCGGATCATAAATTAGAACTGGACAGGGCCCATAGAGCCCTCACTCCACCTCACCAGGATGGTCTCCCCAGGGATATCATAGTCAAGCCCCATTTTTACTCTATAAAAGAAGAAATCCTCAAGAAATCTCGAGACTCAGAAAAGCTATTTTTTCAGGGCCATCCCTTTCAATTGTTCTCTGACCTTTCGCCCACAACCATCCAGAAAAGGAGGTCCTTGAAACCCCTCTTGGCAATTCTCTCACAAAGAGAAATTAAATATAAATGGGCGTTCCCTTTTCGCTTGTCGTTCCAGCATCAAAATAAATCTTTCGGCTTTTCAAGCTTTCATGAAGGCGAGCGCCTCCTGCTCCAATTGGGCCTTATTACCCAGGAACTCCCCTCTTCGGATGGTCACAACCGCCCCGGATCTTCTAAAAGACCCCCTCCTGGAAGCCCACTCACGCCAATCTGGAACAAACAACAGGCCAAGAGGCAACGAGACCAAATTCCCCCCAGATGAACTCCACTCTCTCATCTCACTAAGAGGTTTTCTCTTCATTGGACTTTAGAGGCTTCAGCCCCTAGGGTATTCTGACCCTTTGTCCCCGTTTCATTTTAGGACCTTCTACGGAAATTCCTAGGAGACCCTTGCTTATCCCTCGGGATGTCATCTGCAACACCTCATCGAACTCAATAAGAACTTCCTAGAGTTACTAGGCCCCTAAGGACCAAGTTTGTCCTCAGCTCACTGTCCCTAGATTCACCCCTTCTAATGGATAGGATGTCACCCCTGTAAACAAGTATATGATGGTGCAGGACTTTGCTGGCTC
Organism: Glandirana rugosa; assembly: GCA_018402905.1. Taxonomy (NCBI): domain Eukaryota; kingdom Metazoa; phylum Chordata; class Amphibia; order Anura; family Ranidae; genus Glandirana; species Glandirana rugosa. The sequence continues at coordinate 1,416,305 of BLSH010209071.1, read as the reverse complement.
TAATATTTTTGATCTCTGTATTTTTTTCAGGATATTTTATATGTTTAAAAAAAAAAAAAAAAAATTTTTTTTTCATTATTTTTTGATGCCAGGGGTTCCTTTATCCCCTTTATTTTGTTGGGGTTTTTTTTTTTTTCTCTTTTTTGGTACGTTGGTTGCAAAATTCTATCATTGTCTGGAAGGCCACCGGTAAGCCCTCTGGGCCACACACCGGAGGCTTTCTTAGTCGGTAGGCTGGAGCGGGTTAGCTCGCCTCCCCTCCTGTTGCGAACCAGAGCGAAGCATTCGTCTCTGTTCTCGACGGGATAGCAATCCTGTTCGGATTGCCCCATTACTGGTTATCCTCTCACGAGGGTTCTGACAGGGTTAGGCAGGCCCAACCCTGTCCGTGGACCCCCTGGTATGTCCTACATCCCAGGGGCTCCACTCTTTCTCCGCTCCTTCTCTCTTCTTCTATCTTTTTCTTTCTCATTTTCTTTGTCATTTTCTGCCCCCCCTCTTTCTCTCATCTATTTCCAGGAGTCCGGGCGGGAGTGCCGCGCTCTCCCAGGGGACATCCCGCTATCCCACTCTACGTGTCAAAAGCACCACCCAGGCTCTACAATGGCTCAGGTAAGAACGTTTACAGTTGATCCTCCCTCCCGTTACTTGCAACCATGACAGCTCCAAACACCCCCCATTCAATACTTAAAATAGCCTCTCATAATACACAGGGGCTCAACTCTCAAATCAAGAGACATAAGGCCTTCCATTACTATGCCAGTCGAGGTCTGGACATTGTCCTCCTCCAGGAGACACATTTTGATATAAATTATAATCCCCCCTACCTACATCACAAATACCCCACCTTCTACCTATCCAACGCGAATTCAAAAAAGAGAGGAGTAGCGATCCTCTTCTCTAAGGGAGTCCACTTTTCCCACACACAGACCCTCAAAGATCAGGAGGGCAGATATATCCTGGTAAAGGGCCATATCAATGAAATTCTATACACTTTTATCTCGTATTATGCCCCTAACCAAAACCAGTCATCTTTTTTTTCCACCATGCTACGCACACTTAGTCCCCACTTGGAAGGCAGGATAGTCATAGGGGGTGACTCCAACACTCCATTTGATTCAATTCTATTTGAAAATAGCAATGGGGCCCCTTCCTTGAGGAGACCTCCAAACCGAAGCATCCGTATAGCCCGTCTTATTCACTCCCTAGGCCTTACTGACGCATGGAGGGAATATAACCCCAACGGCAAAGACTACACGCACTATTCGGCACCACACAAATCACGGGCGAGAATAGATCACATCTTTATTCCTTCTTCTGATATCCCACTCTTAGATAAGGCAACTATCGTTGACATTCCCTGGTCGGATCATTCCATGGTGGTGATCAGACTCTTGGGATCTCCCCGTCCCACAACCCCTCCCCCCTGGAGACTGAATGAGTCTTTGCTTAATGACCCAATACGATGCTCTCAGATAGAAAAGGAACTAAGGGAATATTTTCTCCGGAATGATGTGGGTAACACCTCCATTAGTTCGCTTTGGAACGCTCATAAAGCGGTCTTGAGGGGGAAAATCATTCAACTGTCCAACCAAATTAAAAAGGAACATAGAGCAGAGATCCTTAACCTCGAATCCGAGTTTAAATCTGCTAGTAAGATACACAAACGTAATCCCTCGGCTGCCTCCTTAGCCAAACTTGACTCCACTAAATTAGCCCTAAACTTGGCCTTGACCGCATCATCCCGGAAATACCTTGATTGGAAGACAGGTCACCATTACCTCACGGGGGGGAAAATAGGCCCCCACCTGGCCTCTAGACTATCCCCCAAATACAAACTTAGAATCATTCCCAGGATCAAAATCCTTTCAGGCCAACTCTCTCAAAACCCTTCCAAGATTTTACAAACCTTCCATAACTTTTACACTAAACTATACTCCAAAGAAAATGTAGGCTCGGCCCATGAATTAGACAGCTTTCTCAGTGATCTCTCAATACCAAAGCTGGAAGATTCTCACAAGGCCCTTCTTGAAGCCCCGATCACAGAAGACGAAATCGTGTCCGTAATTAAAGAGTCACACAATGGTTCGGCCCCAGGCCCTGACGGGTTCTCGATAGGCTACTACAAAATCTTCCATAAAATTCTCTCACCTTATCTAGTTAGATTATTCAATTCTCTCACAAAAGGCAACCCTATAGACTCTGATCTAATTTAGCTTTCCTGTCCGTCATTCCTAAACCGGGTAAAGAACCTAGTGAAGTTGCCAATTACAGGCCGATCTCCCTGATCAACAATGATCTTAAAATTCTCACTAAAATCCTCTCAAATAGAATAAGCACTTTCATTTGTTCCTACATTCACAAGGACCAGGTGGGATTCATGCCCGGTAGGCAAGGTCCGGACCAGATAAGGAGAGCAATTGACCTAACATCTATAATGCGATCTAACTGGTCAGGGGGCCCTCCCCAAAACGGCTATTTGCTTTCAATTGACTTACAGAAAGCATTTGATACAGTCACCTGGCCTTTCCTCTTCACTATACTTGAGAGATGGGGCTTCGGCCCAAACTTCCTCAATACTTTAGCGAGTTTATACTCATCACCTAGAGCGAAGGTCAAATTCCAGGGATTCTACTCAGCTCCGTTTTCCATAGAAAGAGGTACGAGGCAGGGTTGCCCCCTTTCCCCACTCCTTTTCGCTATGGCGATTGAAACACTCGCTTTGGCAATTAGGTCCAACCCCGACATACATGGGATTCACTGTGGACAAACTGAACACAAATGTGCATTGTTTGCTGATGATATGTTACTGTTCGTGTCCTCCCCGTTAATATCTACACCAAATATTATTCACTTGCTAAAGAAATTTGGAGAAGTATCAGGCCTTCGGGTCAACCTCTCCAAAACTATGGCCTTAAATATATCCTTGCCCCCTTCCTTACTCGCAAGTCTCAAGAACCACTTCTCATTTACATGGAAAGACTCTCATCTTCCTTATCTAGGTATAAATCTCACAGCCTCAGTAGACAATTTATACAACGCTAACTATCCCCCCATTTTCAAAAAACTTCAAGCAGACCTCGCTCAATGGTCCCTCCTCAAACTCTCATGGTTCGGCAGGCTCAATGCCATTAAAATGACATTACTTCCTAGGATCCTCTACCTTTTCCGATCCCTACCCATTCCAATACCGAAGGCTCGCCTTGCCACTCTGGAATCAGCCATAATTAAATTTGTCTGGGGTAAGACGGGTTACCGTTTATCTAGACAGACACTCTACAGACCGAGGCGGAGCGGAGGCCTCAGACTTCCAAATCTTTGGTGGTACTTCCAGGCCGCCCAACTTGCTCAATTCTCCATCATTTATTCCAGAGGGGCTAAGCCGGGGTGGGTAGAGATTGAAAGACAGGCGGTCCCAAAACATACTCTTGATTACTTGTGCTGGTGCCCTCCCAAGCAGCGTCCTCCAATCCTCTCCCCCTCTCTCTCACACTCCTTTGCGTTATGCGATACCCTCTTTAAATCTCCCAAGATAGCGTCGAGTTGGAATCCACTATGTCACCTATTCCACAACCCTAAATTCCCCCCAGGAGAAAATATCCTTGCCTTCCAGTGGTGGCTCAACAAAGGGCTATTCCGTATCGGACATTTTTTTAGTCCAAGTGGTCCCCTATCCCTGAGTCACTGCACTAATAAACTGGACATGCCCCCAACAGAAAGGTTTCGTTTCTTTCAGATTTCTCACTTTCTTCAAGCCTTATGGTCTGCAAATTCTGGCCATCTATCAGTAACTTCTTATGAAAAATGGTGCGCAGAGGTCAAAGATGTAAAAGGGGGGATCTCACTGATATATTCAGCTTTAGCGAACCCGACTGAAAAGTCCAAATACATGATTGATTGGGAACGTGACTTAGATATAGATTGGGACTTGGACACTTGGCACTATAATGTTGCACGTGCTTACAAGGGAATTCATAACTTAGTCCTGATGGAAGCGAACCTCAAAGTACTTATGCGATGGTACTTGGTACCCTCCCGATTAGCCAAGATCTTTCCCAACACATCCCCACTTTGTTTCAGAGGTTGCGGTCACCTGGGCACTCTTCTACACACCTTCTGGCAGTGCCCAAGGATAAGACACTTTTGGAACCAAGTCTTTCACCTAATACGCAAAACCACAGGCATCCCTCTGAAACAAGAGCCCCAAGTTGCCCTCCTCAACCAAAGAATCCCAAACATACCCAAAAAGACTCAATCTCTGATTTTCTACATTTTCTTAGGAGCCAAAATATCTATTGCCAAAGCATGGAAAACCCCCTCGGTCACGTTTTCCTCTGCCAGAAATAAAATATCATGGATTATGGCCCAGGAGAAAATAGCGTCGTCCATTCTCGACATAACTCCTCAATTTGATAAAATTTGGGAGCCATGGTCCCGCTACATGGGCATTTAATATGCCGTTTATAGACACGTTGCCATATCCCACCACCTCACCTCAGCCCTGGGGCAGCGAGACACATAACCTGTCCGGACTCCTCTACCCTCCCCACTCACTTCACTTCTTTTCTTCCTTCTTCCTCTTTCTGCTTTCTCCTTTTTTCTCTAGTTTATGATGGGCAGAGGTGACTGGAATATCTCCAGTACCTCCAGCTTCACTAACTGTGACTTCCCCACAAGCTTACTTCTCTTGTTGGGGACCCATGACTCGAGAAGGGTCGATTAATGGCAGTACCACTTGATTTGTTCAGTGACCCATTTCCAGAGGCACCTGCGGGTCGAGTTGGCTACCTGGACTCTGCCCCCCTTTAATTTGTTGCATTTTTCCTTTTTTTGTTTACTACTTTTCCCAAAATACTGGGCTAGCCTGTTTCTCCAATGACAGGCGGAGAATACGTGGGGGCACCGCATGCATCCCTCCCCCGGGCACAGTTTGCTCCCATCAGGGGTGCCCGGTGGGGGAGCTTGCGAGACCACACCCCCCCTCCTAAGGATTTTGGCGGGGTCCGGGGGGGCCAACCTTCCCAACGGCTACCCACATGTGGTCTGCCCTCGTTGGTTGAACTATGATTAGAATGTTTTTCATGTTTAATGGACCCACATACCCTTTAAGGGCTTTTCAGGTCACATTTCATGGCCTAGAAAATTTGTGCAGGATCACATTGGTTCGCTTTAGGTTTTGGTTTTTGTGTTGGCTATACCCTTGGGCTTCTTCTTGATCTCCATTCACTCTGCAGTTCAGGGTAGCCTGAGCCGGGGGGCTCTCTAGGGGACGTATATAGTGTCCCTTGTTCTTCCCATAGGCGATCTGCCGTGTCCAGCCAGTTTGTACCATTTGGGTGTCCTGGATGCGGAGGGTGCCATATGGAGAAGAAAATTGTAACAAATAGGTTAGGTGATGGGTTGCCTCCGGTACTATATGTTTTGTTTCCTATGATCCAAAGAAGTGTATTTGCTTTTGGGAAAGTGAACCTAAACTAACAATTGTTTGGATGTCTACTCTTTGTTCACATGTAAAAGATACCCTTTTTCTTGTCATGTTTGAAAAATCAATAAAAATTTTAAACTAAAAAAAAAAGATAACCATATTGCTGCTCTGCTCCTCTGCAGCCTTCCAGAGACATGTACTGTTCTCATTAATGCTTTAGAAACAAGACCCGGGCAGGAACTGACATTGGAATATGTCAAAGGCAAATTAATCGATGAATATGACAAAAGGAAATAAAATATGTAGCATGATGACAAAGCTCTGAAGATGTACAAAGACACAAAGCACAACAAAGACAGCAAAGTCTGTTTTTGCTGTAAAAGGCCCGGTCACTTAAAAAAGGACTGTTCTATCTGTAAAGCCAAGCAGTGAAAGCTAGAGCTATCCCCAAAAGAAAGAGTCAAAGCAGCCACAAAGGAAACTGTAGACACATCATGGACTGGCACCTTTAAAGTGACACAGAGCGGAAAGCTACGCGGCTGGTGCATAGACTCAGGTGCGACAAGCCACATTACTAGCGATGAGACCTTTTTCACAAACATTGATTACAGTACAAAGGACAAAGTTTTCCTAGCAAACGGGAAAAGCATCACATCAGTGAAAAGTCTTGCAAACAACGGTCTCACAGATAAAGTTTCAGGGTGATGAATGCACAATTTACAATAATAAGCAATGCCTCGCAAAAGGAAAACTGGATGATCACCTATACAAGCTCATCACCACAGACCAGCAAGCCAATATAGTCTCTAATGACCTACACAGCAAATGTATGAACAGAGAATATCCCTGATAATAGGACTTTAAAGGCACTAATCCAAATTTGGATTAGTGCCTTTAAAGTCCTATTATCAGGGGTATTCTCTGTTCGTATCAATGTAGGGATGTGGCACTGCCTGTGACTCCCACCAATTATTCTGTGTCTACACAGCAAATGTATTCACTTATGGCACAAGCGGCTGGGGCACAGTAGTCCAGAAGCTAAACAGGACATTACAAAGTGAAGCTTATCAGAAGATTTGACAATAATACCTTGCAAAGTGTTCATGAAATGCAAATGCTGCATTGAAGCAAAAGCCACACGTGCTCCCCTTCCACAGCCATCTCAAAGAAAAAAGACCCACCCCCTTCAGCTCATACACAGTAACGTATGCGGTCCAATGAAAACTCCCAGGCGGGAACAAATATTTACTGACTTTCATTGATGATTATTCCAGGTACACAACTACTTATCTGATGAAACACAAGAATAAAACATCAGAGAAACTTCAAGAGCTTGTTGCCACGTCTAACAACAAATTCCAATGCAAACCAGGAATACGACAATGGGGGAGAATAAGAATACTTAAGCAAAGAAGTGGCCTCATACCTGAAGAGACAAGGAATAGTACACCAGACAACCAAAGTGACAATAAGCCATAGTGTTTATTATGATTAGAGTCCATCACCAGAAACACTGATCCCTGAAAGGTGTGAAGTGAATATGCGAAGCAAACCAGAAGAAAAGGTTGATCAAAGCGAACCTGTGCAGGAATCAGAACAAGAAGCGGAACTTACATTGCCTAATCCAGGTTCCTTACCAGATCCAGTCATACCCTGTCAAAACATACAGCATACTTGAACCAACATCCTGGGAAGACAGAAAAACTACCAAAACATGAAGCCAATAAATGGAGAGAGGCAGCAGAAGAAGAATTAAAGTCACTACAAGAAAATAAAACCTGGACACTCACAGAGCTCCCTCCTAATAACAAAACTATAGGAAGTAAGTGGACTTTCAAAGTAAAGTCAGACACAAAAGCAAATATCCACAAATACAAAGCCAGACTAGTTGCCAAGGGTTACTCCCAGAAATTTGGTGAAGATTACCAAAGTAGGTTTATATTCATGTATCCCTCACCACTTGGCCCTAGAGGCAGTATCTTTCTGGCTAGAAAGATCTACCAATTTTTCTCCGGAGATTCGTTCATTCATAGGGGAAGTACTCCAATATTTGCTGTCTCAAAATTTTTTTCCTTTTTGACAGGGTCTACTATCTCCAAAGATGTGGATCAGCCATGGGGGCCAAATTTTCACCTTCATTGGCCAATTTATAAATGGCATGGTGGGAGCGCTTCCGCATCTTTGGAGATGGTAACCCCCTGTGGGCCCAGATCTTCCTGTACTACCGGTACATAGACAATCTGATCTTCATCTGCCAGAATCCTTTCCCCTTTAACCAATTTTTGGAACGACTCAATATGAATTGTTTAAATTTGCATTTCACAGGCATTTTTGATCCCAGTACCATACACTTTTTGGACGTTCAACTCATGCTAACCATGGTGGGGTGTCTTGTAACGTATACAGAAAACCCCTATCAGGGAACAGTCTTTTGCATGCTACTTCGGGACACCCTTTCCATACCATCAAAAGTATACCAGTTGGACAGTTTTTGCGTCTCCGCTGCATCTGCAGCAGTGACACTGCATTTGAGGCAGAGTCGGCTAGACTATATGAGCGCTTTTGTCAAAGGGGCTACCCCAAATGGATGTTAAATAGAGCTCTCAATATAGCAAGACAAAAAAGTAGAAGGTCTCGGCTTGGTCCCCAGGATGGAGATGTCCGGCCAAAAAAAACCCATGGATCCAAGGGTACAACCTCCAACAGCAATAGTTCTGCTAGTCAAGACTTACCAGTACAGTGCAGGCAATATCACCTGCCTCTGGTACTGGGATATAGTGCAGAGTTTTCATACATCAAACGGATAGTACGTAAACAACTGCTCAATGCTGACCCCACTTGCTCTCAGATTTTGGATGGTGGGGTCAGCATTGTATCTAGATGAGCCAAGACTATTGGCAATTCTCTATCCCCTAGTTTCTTTCAATCTAATAGACGGGCACAATCTTCTTTGACTTGGTTGCATTGCAAGGGCAACTACAGATGCAGTGCCTGTGATTGTCCGTGCTGTGCATATATACTGCAGAGCAATTCTTCCTGTTCAGTGGTAGATAATAGACACTATACTATAGACAAATTTCATAATTGTAATACCAGTTTTATAGTCTGAGAAACATCTATTTACATATGATTAGAACATGCAATACATATTGCCAATTCATTTGGAATGTGTAGAAGCGTTCAAAGTTACTTATTACTATCTTCTCAATTTTTTGTCAACAACAAAAGTATTCAGGGGCAATCAATATTGACTATTATTAATAATTAATTAAGTTCATAGTGGACCTCATTGGCCCGCATTGCCATTTCTGCAGTTTATATGTCATTTTTTTTCTCGATCATTAAAAAACGATTAAGGATATTTTTGTTGTTCACTGAAGACCCGGTTCCATCCTGTTTTATGTCTATTTCATCCTTTGAATGCGGGGTAGAGGTGGCAATTACAATGATGACTTTTTGCATATATGGACAATATATTACACTGCTTATTGAATCATTTGGTACACTTTTTGTACAATTTTTGTATAGATGCCTAATCATTCCCGCATTCACTTAGAGGTTCTTTTTCTCCCTCTATTGGAATGCTGCATCTGCAGTGTAGATCTTGTTCATTTCTATCAGAACACTGACCGTATTGTTAACACGATCGGCACGTGAATGTGTTTTTAAAATTTCACATGGGAGGTTTTAACTCTTTATTGCTGTTCAACATCCCGGTAATCTTCCTTTGATTCTATGGGGTGTCTACCAGCAAAGAATTTTTTTGTATTAGGCACTGATTAGATGATGATTTACCACTTACACCTGTACCTCTTTATAAATGTCTTGGTATTTTGTCTTTCATTCTGGGTTATGACTAAATGGACATGTAGTCCGTGAAACGTGTCAACCTTTGTGCCCTGTGGCAATTGACTTTTTGTCTGCCATATGATTGGATAATTTTTATATCTACAATAAAGTTCATGTTTATTCATTGCAACTGTGTGCGGTCACACCTCTTCGTTTGCTGACACTTGGATGATGGACCAGACCTGCACCTTTTGCTCTGATCTTCCCATCCACACTTGGAGCGGTTCCACCCTTTTCTCTTTGAAGATTACGTTGAAACATTCGCTCCAGTCATAAAACACTCCTATAAAACTTCCTATATGGAGGCATTAAGGAAGACCCCTACATGGAGCAACCACCAGGGTTTGAGCAAGGAGACAACCTTGTGTGTAATCTTCATAAGAGCATCTATGGTCTTAAACAATCTGCAAGGATGTGGAATGAGAAAGTAAATGAAGTGCTTACTAGAGAAGGATTCTCAAGAAGTAAAGCAGACACCTGTCTCTACTCCAAGAATCAAGAAGACAGATGGATATACATCCTTATCTATGTCAATGACATAGCTTATTTTGATCAAGAATGGGATTACAATCAGATAGTTCACAAGCTGAAAGAAAAATGTGAAATAGAAGAGCTAGGGAACATTAGCTACTATCTGGGAATCCAAACAGAGAGGAAGAAGATGGAAGTTACCTTCTCAACCAATCTCAGAAAATTTCTGAAATCTTGGAACAATTCCATATGCAAGATGCAAAGGAAATGAAAACTCTTATGGAACCAGGCTATCTAAAGAGCAGGGGGGGGGGGGGGCATGACCGGAAGAGGATGTGAGCGGCAGTAGCTGCCCTGTTGCTCCTCAATCCATGGATCCTGAGACCCGATTGTGAATCACCGGGTGCCGTATGAGTGCTATGCGGGGAGAGCCAGAGGAGAGAGGGGTCCTTCGCTGCATACAGTGGCCAGGGAAACTCTGCAGTGAGAGCGCGGCAGCGGTGTCCTGGTCTATAGAAGGAATGGGGCGGCACCTGTACTCTTGGCAGAGAAGAATCAGGGACACGGCTGGAAGTGGCAGGTGTGCGGCGCAAGGACGCCAGTGGCTGGAGTGGAGAGTGGGGCGGTGAGAGCACACTGCTCTCCTAAGGTACATCGCTCCTGACGGCAGGAGCAAGGTAGGCTGCAATGAAGCAGGAGTGCTTGTGGAGGAATCCTAAAGACGCAGAGAGCAGGTGAGGAAAAATAAGATTGTCTCGCTTATATTGTGCTATTATAAAACGACTTGTTCTGTTGCAAATAGTGCTGTTTGGGGGGCTACTGCTGGGGTGACACTGGGACCTTGTGGAACCGTGAGGGAAGCTGTGTGTAGTGAGAGCGCACACAGCATCTCCACATAAGTTGCCAGCAGACAGTGTAAAGTAAGCAGCAGTGGGGTGAAGTGTGGTGAGAGCACACTGTTCTCCCTAAATTTGGAGGCCCCCCAGCCCCCAATAGGGGAAAAAAGGATTGTGTGTTACTCACGATATTCAAACACAGGCATTTCAGGTTTTGACATTCTTTGGCTGCTCTCGGATTGTTTTGGAGAATCTGTTATTGTACTCTGCCTCGTAAACGGAAGTATACCCCTCGTCCATTTGTCGGCTTCTTTTTTTCCCTTTTTCGCTTATCTCAAGTTGATACAAGTCCCGGGTCATAAGATGGTCCCAGTATATTTGTAGGACTAACTCCTTCGCAGTATTAAGTAAAGTAATATAGACACTCTCTAACTGCTCTGGAAGAGGACCTGATATTACAGACGGACGGAAGGATTGCAAGACAAGATCTCGCTGCCCTCTAGTGCCTTGTTTATACTCCCAGGTGGTTTACCCCGATATATGCCCAGAAAAGGCATATAGTAGCATATAGTAAAGCAGATAAATTTGTGTCCTCTAGATTAGTAACTAGTCTAGAGGGCAGCCAGAACTTTATGGACTGTGAAGAGGAGGATGACAGGAAAGAAAGGGGAAGAGCTGCTACAGGAAAACACTCAATCTCACCCTGGGGTGAAGGATAAAGGGAAAGAAAAAGGGAGCCAAATGGCAGCGAAGCCAGAAAAATCAATGCACACCCCGCCTAAAGGGGTGCCAAACCCTGGTACGCAGAGTAAAAACCAGGCAGGGGCCACGGGTGGAAAGAAGAGGAAGGAGGAGCCTAAGAGTCAACACAAAGACTGACCAGGAAATGGATAAATCAGCGACGTTGGTGGGTACGGTGGGTGCCGTAGGTAACACAGAACCCACCTTAAGGGAGGTCCTGGAAGCGGTGAATTTTTTTAAAGAGACCATGATGGGAATAACTGAGCAAATAAAAGGATTGAGCGAAGAAATCAAACACCTGAGAAAAGACGCACAAAAAAATGCGCAAAAGAACTAAAGCACTGGAAGAAAGAGTAAGTCAAATAGAGGATGACCTCAATCCAATTAAAAGAGAATTGAAGGAGATAAAGGAGAAAAGTAATCTATATATGGTCAAAACAGAAAACTTGGAAAATAGACAACGGAGGAGCAACCCAAGAATAGTAGGCTTCCCTGAAAGGTGTGAAGGTGGTGACCCTGTGGCTTTTCTGGAAAACTGGTTGAAGGACACTTTTGGAGAGGGAAATTTTTCACGTTTCTTTGCAATAGTGAGCGCATAGAGTTCCATACAGGGCTCCAGTGCCAGGAGGCTACCCCAGATCTTTTGTAATTAAGCTGCTTTTTTATAAAGATAAAGAGATAATTCTACAAAGAGGTGGATGCAAAGTAGAAACATGAATATCTGCTCATGGAATATTAGAGGTCTAGGAGATAAAGATAAAAGAAGTGCCTTATTCTCCACAATAAAAACATATGAAGCCTTAATAGTCTGTTTACAGGAGAGGCACCTAACAAAGGAAACTGTTGGATAGCTGAGGCACCGTGGGTTTCAAACCCAATATCACTCTGTATATACCTCCTACTCAAGGGGAGTAAGTATTACGATTAAAACCGGGGTGACGTTTTCCTGTAAAAAAACGTCAATAGACAACAAAGGGCGATATATTTTTCGGCACTGTACCATGGGAGATCTGGAGTGTGTCTTGGCTAACATATACATCCCACCTCCATTTAAACCGGAAGTAATATACAGTCTGTTGGAATTTGTATCAAGTAAACCAAATATCCTGATTCTAATAGTGGGTGATTTTAACGCAGTAATGATTGAAGAAAAAGATAGGTAAAGCAAGGGAACCAAATGGGTATAGGTAATCTGAACCGACTGATGGCGGAGATAGATTTGCGGGACATCTGGAGGTTAAAAAAAACCTGTCAGAGCAACAATATTCATGTCTCTCAAAAACGTATAATACTCTCTCCAGAATTGACCTGATGTTTGGGGATGAAGCAATGTCGAGAAAAGTGGAAAATATAAAAATATATGCCCAGGGGTCTCACAGACCACTCTCCGGTGGTGGCATCAATCTCACGAAAGGGGGAAAATAGAAGAGGAGAATGGAAAATAAATCCCTTCTGACTGGAAATAATAGGGCAGCATGAGGAAATAGAAAACCTAATAAAGGAGTATTTGATCGGAAATAAAGGAACCGCAAACATGGCGATAGTATGGGACTCTCTGAAAGCCTTTTTAACCACCTTGCGCCGGCGCCATAGCCGAATGACTATAGACGTCCTCCCATTTGGCTCGTGCTGGGCGCGCCCCCACGGGCGCGAGCGGTGCGCGCACGTGCCTGCGCACACTGCGGGAGCGTGCCCGCGGGTCGGCCAGACCCGATGTCCGCTGGAGACCCGCGATCTCCTTCCAGAGAGCCAGAACGGGGAACCGCCGATGTAAACGTGGCGGTTCCCCGTTCTGTGAGGGGGGGCATGAGAGATCTACTGATCCCTGTCACTGGGATCAGTTAGATCTGTCATGCCCCTGCCAACCCCGCCCCCCCACAGTTAGAACACACCTAGGGAACATAGTTAACCCCATCACTGCCCCCTGCAGGTTAACCCCTTCACTGCCAATGACATTTACACAGTAATCAGTGGATATTTACATTTCTGATCGCTGTATAATGTCATTGGTCCCAAAAAAGTGTCAAAAACGTCCAACATGTCCGCAGCAATATCGCAGTCCCAATAAAAAACGCAAATCGCCATCATTACTAGTAAAAAAAATAAAAATAAATAAAAATGCCATAAACCAATGTCCATAGTTTGTAAACGCTATAACTTTTGTGCAAACCAATCAATATACGCCGATTTCGATTTTTTTTTTTTTTTACCAAAAATATGTAGAAGAATATATATCGGTCTAAATTGATTAATACATTTGTTTTTTTATTTTTGGATATTTATTATAGCAAAAAGTAAAAAATATTGTTCTTTTTTAAAATTGTCGCTTCTTTTTTGTTTATAGCGCAAAAAATAAACGCAGAGGCAATCAAATACCACCAAAAGAAAGCTCTATTTGTTGGAAAAAAAGGACGTCCATTTTGTTTGGGTACGACGTCGCACGACCACGCAATTGTCATTCAAAGAGTGACAGCACTGAAAACTGAAAATTGGTCCGGGCAGGAGGGGGGTTTAAGTGCCCAGTAAGGATGTGGTTAAGGGGAATACTGATACAAAAAATCTCCAAAACTAAAAAGATAACAAGAGAAAAAGAGAGAGTAGTTATGAGTGAAGTAGTAGAAGCAGAAAGGCAGTATATAGGGAACCCAACAGCAGTAAGAATGGCAATATGGTTGGAGAAACAGCAAAAAAACAAACACATACTTCTAGAAAAGGTGGAAAATAACAGAAAATTTCAGAGACAGAACTTTTGGAAGCAGGAGAGAATGTGGGGAATGTATTGGCTACTATTGCACGAACCAATCAGACAAGAACCACGGTGTTAGCAGTAAGAGCAAGGGATGGAAGGGTAGTAGTGCAAAATTTGGAAATTGTTGAGGAATTTAAAAAATTCTTTGTAGACCTGTACAGCACCCAGGGGCAGAGTATAGACGGACAGCCAGGGGACCTCCTTAGGGGTTTGGAGATCCCACGTCTGTCCAAGGAAGATAGTAAACAGTTGGATGTTCCATTAACTATAGAGGAAATAAAAACAACGATTACAGCAATGGCGACTCAAAAATCACCCGGACCAGACGGGCTGGCGGTCGAGATATATAAGAGATACGGGGATGTTCTCGTCCCAGCACTCTTGGAGGTATTTGAGCAAGCAAGAGGGGAAGGTAAACTACCAGACTATGTTTGGAATCCACAATAAATGTGTTGCTGAAAGAATATAAAGATCTACTAGACCCCTCCTCCTACAGGCAGATCTCCCTGCTGGGTACCGAAGTTAAGGTACTTAGCAGGAGTACTGGCCTCTAGATTAAGAACATAATAACAAATTACATACATCCAGACCAATCCGGATTTTTGCCTGACAAAACCACCAATGCCAACATAAGGCAAGCGTACCTGAACTTACAAATTCCAACAACCAATACAGGCTCAAGGGCTGTACTGGCATTGGAAATAGCAAAAGCTTTTGATAGCCTAGAATGGCAATATCTATGGCAGGTTCTGACGGGGTTTGGATTTGGATCGGTATTTATGAACTGGATTAAGCTACTGCATGGAAGCCTTAGGGCCAAGGTTAAAGTAAACAACGAATGCTCGAGGACCTTTCGATTGACCCGGGGAACGAGGCAGGGGTGCCCTTTGTCGCACTTGCTTTTTTCCCTAGCAATAGAGCCGTTGGCGATGGCTATCAGAACAAGGAGAGAGATTAAGGGGTTCCAGAGAGGAATAGGAGAAGAAAAAATAGCATTGTATGCTGATGATATACTCCTGTTCCTGGGGGATATGCAAAACTCCCTGAGAATAGTGAAGGATGTGCTGTCGATTGTAGAAAGAAGCAATCTGATAAAGATGATTTGGCTACCTCAGCTTTTATATATACTGCAAAACTCCCCAAATTGGATAACAAAAAGCTGGTTCTAAAAGTTGGAAAAAATCTTTAGAGAGTTAATATGGAGAGGAAACCAGGCAAGAATAAGTCTAGGCATCACTACAACGCTCAAAAAACAAGGGAGGACTCTCAGTACCCCACCCATGAAGTTACTTTCTGGCAGCTCAAATGACGCATTTAAGGGGAAGTAATAGGAGGACAGAGAGAGGGATAAATGAGAGATTAATGTGCATGGGCCTAGGTTAGAGGACTCTGGTGGAGGCCTTAAAGGCAGATACTTTCCCCCTGGAAACCCCCACCCTAAAGCTAGTTAAAAATGTATGGGAAACAAGACAAAAAGTGCTGGGATACCAAGGGTACACTAGATATTTACCGATCTGGGACAACAGGAATATCCAGGAGACCCAGAAGGTGGAAAGATACAGAAGCTGGGAAAACTGTGGAGTAATAAATTTAATACAAATATATAAGTGAAGCAGCCTGAAGACATTCCAGGAATTAAGGGAAGAGTATGGAGTGCCAAGCCAGTCAATGTATGTGTATCTGCAAATTAGACACGCCTTGGACAAGCAATTTAAAATAAAACCATCAAAATGGTGTGAGATAACAACGCTGCAGAAAGTAATAGATTCTAAGAGATCCAGAGGGATAATATGAGGAATACATCAAGATATATGTGAGGCAACGTGAGAGGAAAGGATTTGCTGTGTAGGGAAAATTGGATAAAAGATATACGAGAGATAACTGAAGAACAGTGGGAAAGGATCCTAGAAGTAGGCCCGGTGTTGTCTATATCACCATCACAGAAAAAAATCACATCTTCTGGTGCTCCACAGGACGTACTACACACGACTCAGATTATTTCAATATGGCAGAAGACAAGATACGAAATGCCCCCGGTGTGAGGGAGGAGAGGGCAGTTTGATCCATATGATATAGAGGTGTCCCAAGTTATATAGATACTGGGAGGAAATTCTGGAAAACATTGAATAGACTTTTGAAATCACCTTAGAGAGGACTCCTGTGGTGTGTATACTGGGATATGTGGGAAAGACCAGTTTGACAAACAAGAAATGGATAGCGGTGTCCAGGAGTCTATTCACAGCAAGGATATTAATAGCAAAAAAGTGGATAGCAGCAGCCTCACCAACATATGAAGAATGGAGAAGAGAGATGGAGAAAATGATTAGTAATGAGAAGGTGGTATATGGTAAAAGGAAATGAGAGGAAGAGCATAAAAAAATTGGAGACCTTGGATAGATAAAGGGAGAAATTAAAAGTAGATGATGAATAAAAGAAATTCATGTCAAGGGTACAACCTATATAGAGAGGCAGAATACAAAGGAGAGGTCCTGTAGAGTGAAGAAGTAAATAGAGTGAGGGGACGAAGCGGGAATGAACATAATAAGAATAATTAGCGAAGAGTGTCTTTGTGGTATGGGTGTTAGAGTGGATGGATATATATATGTGTGTGAGAAGATGTAATTATTTTTGTAATAAAGTATTTTGGATTTAAAGGGAATGGAAAGCAGAGAAAAAGAATACCACAATGATGTGACTAAATTGGAGGCTTGTATGAAAACTAAGCTGAACTTACCCTCTTAGGACGGTCTACTGAAGTGGTAGGAAAAAAAGAAAAAAAAAAAAAAAAAAGAGCAATGAAACAGAAAAAGACATGTTCTGATATTTCTCCATTACAGTAAAGTATTCTGCTGTATACAACAAGCTTCCAGCCATGATTTCAATACCCTGTTAATACAAAAAGCCATGGATGAGCGAGTTTGGGGTGGAGGAACCGGACTGCCCTGCACCTCAACCCAATAGAGCACCTTTGGGATGAATTAAGAGAGAAGACTGCGAGCCAGGTCTTCTTGTCCATCATCAGTGCCTGACCTCACAAATGCGCTTCTGGAACAATGGTCAAACATTCCCATAGACACACTCCTACACCTTGTGGACAGCCTTCCCAGAGGAGTTGAAGCTGTTATAGCTGCAAAGGGTGGGCCAATTCAATATTGAACCCTACGGACTAAGACGGATGCCATTAACGTTTATGCATGTGTAAAGGCAGGAATTTCGTAATATAGTGTGTGTGTGTGTGTGTGTGTGTGTGTGTGTGTGTATATATGTGTGTGTGTATATATATATATATATATATATATATATATATATATATATATACACAATTTTTTTGTTTTCTTTTTATGTGGTTTTCTTTACCTTGTACAATAGGTTTGCCTTCTACTTCATGTTCATAGCTTCCTTCCGATGGCTTCTTTACTGGCTCAGCAGCAAGCCCAAGTTCTAAAAATTGCCTGCTTATATCAAAATCTTTAAAATCCATATGGCTCAAGAAATCATCTCCGGTGAAAAGAGACCCAGTTACAAGTGGTGAAGAAGGAGGAGATGGGGAAGAAAAAGAAGACCTAGGAGATAAAGATGTCACAGATTTAGGAGTACCAGACAAAGACCTCAAGGCCTGGACACGGTTTGTGGAATCTGTTTTTTGAGAATTTACCACTTCATTTTCATGAATAGTGGTGATAGAGTCAGATGGTCGATAACCAGATGTCCCTTCTTGTAGCATAAATTCAACTTTGTTCTGGTATTCAGTATCTAGCTGATCCAAAGGTTCATAGTACAGATCCGTAAAGCTTGCTGATGTTGAAGAGTCCTGGCTGGAGGTGACCAGAGATCCCCGACTTGAAGCAAGAGATCCAGGACTGCTCCCAGATGAAAGTGACTGAGTGCTAGTAGAAAGGCTAAAAACAAGAAAGGATTATAAGGGTTTAATACAGAATCATATCTTATTTACTTGTTTCCTTGCCCTGCATATTAATATAAACATTTAGCAGTAGCATTCTATTCAAACTGTAAAACTACAGCTAAATATTAAAAAAATATTTGCAAAATACTGTGAATGAGCCCTCGCGCTACTATACACAATAATGGACTACTAATGAGTCAGCTGTTGCAGTATGAAGTATAAAACATATTAATACTCAGACAATAAAAGATAGGTATGAATACTGCACAATCCGACCATGCAAGAGAGTAGATGAATAGTAGATGCAAATATAAATAACAAATAAAAATATGATAAAGTATCCAGAAAAACCTTAACGTGCAGAATAGAAATCAGATAAATTATATAACGTAAGTATAAGTGAAACATCAAAGCTGTGTCCGGGATACAAAAGGCTAGTTGTCAAAAGTGACAAATAAAAATAAATTCACCCTGGGTGAGGTTCAGCTGGACAGTAGTGTAAGCAGAGAAGGTACTATTTACCTCCTGGAAAATGTCCGAGCTCATTACTGAACATTGAGCTACAACAAAATGGCCGCTGAGCTACTTCCGGGTTCACCATATAAATTGACTCTATCTGCAACCAATCCGGTTTCCCTGATGAAGTCACGTGACGTGACGTAACGCGTAGGACGTGGCCGGACAGAGATTGACACTGGAAACACAGTGAGGAGCGGTTGAGCACATTTTTTATGCTATAGATTTTACAGCGTGATTTTAACGTTTTCTATGTAAGCAGCCACTTGTCTCTTCAATAAATGGCATGGTTTTAAAACGTATTACACTATGGGAGCACTTTTTTCATCCTTATATACGAGGGCACTTGACGACCAGAGGAAGGCACTGGAGGTTCGATTGTCACCATATATTGGCTAGCAGAGAAAGCTGATGAAAGAAGGAGTCAGGCACGGAGTCGAGGAGGATTATCCATTACCACAACGTGAATAGCGGAGGATTTACCCATTGCTGTTGTCAAACAGGCTGAAGGTGAGAGTTCTGTGAGCACGGAATTTTCAGCACCATCACAGTGACCAGTTTGGGAGTACTGAGTGGAGGTTACCCCAGACTAGCTTCACCTGCAGGCTTGAAGCACTGATCTATGCACCTTAACACATTGTTTGTTGGCACAAGGACACTTTGGAATAACATTTTATTTTTTACCACAGACTGCACTGTCACTTACTCGCAAAAGGACATCCATTAAGGACGGTTATCCATCTATATTCATATTTGTATTCACAATTTATGAATAGTCTCCATTTGAATTTATTTTTATTTGTCACTTTTGACAACTAGCCTTTTGTATCCCGGACACAGCTTTGATGTTTCACTTATACTTACGTTATATAATTTATCTGATTTCTATTCTGCACGTTAAGGTTTTTCTGGATACTTTATCATATTTTTATTTGTTATTTATACTTGCATCTACTATTCATCTACTCTCTTGCATGGTCGGATTGAGCAGTATTCATACCTATCTTTTATTAAAAAAATATTACTGCTGTTAATAGAGAGTAGACTAAATAAACCATCTTTCTTCAATTTTGTATCTAAGTGTAATGCTCACTATAGTTTTTATCACTGTTAACAAGACTTCTATACAACCAAAGAAAATTGGACGAAGTTCAGATAGTCTTTTAAAAAAGTTCTTGTATAGCACGGTCTATAGTACAAAGGAGACTTAACTGATTTAATACAACTATTGACCAATGTGGGATAAATGAGAAAAACTATGAGGTAACTAGAATGCTATCAATTTGGATTTAATGCTGTATCTAATACTTTTTAATTATATCACTCATTTAGAAAAAGCCATCAGGCCTAACTGTATATTTACTAAAACAGTGGTCCAATCAAAGCACTCCCAAAGCTATTTCCCATGTCAAACTCCCTCATTGTGACACTCCATTTTTAAATAAACAGTTACAATAAACAACTATTTATACACAAGCCATTCATAATCACCATGCCTTTGCTAAACCTGGTAATCCTAAATTAATGTTGTGTATAAACAAATGCCATGTGATCATGACCATGTGACTTTTGTTTTTATACAACATACATTCAAGGATCACCAGGGTCAAGCAAGGATGTAGTTATACTGAATGGTGTATCACATTAGACATTCATGACCATCATGTCCTTTTACGACCTAGTGATCATGAATGGATGGTCATAAACAAAAGCCACTGATGATCACTGGGTCATGTAAGAACATTAGGATAAAAAAAACGATTTAAAAATGTAAAAATTAAAATATAAAACCATAAGAATAAGTAAAAAAAAAAAATCTACAGCAAGTAATTTGGGCTTATTTTTGGAGTGTATATTGCTGTTGTTTGAGTTTGTTTAGACAATAAAAGAAAAGCTACTTGAAAAATTCAAAGCTACTCATTGCCATGTGGAAGAAGCCCTCCTGTGCGCTTATGACTCTTGAACACTGCAGCTTAAAAATGCTCAGTACAGCTTATTTTTTTACTGAGCTAAAATACAGCCCATTAATTGTAATTTGCCTATGCACACAGATGCGTAAACAAGTGTCGTGTATTCTTCAGTTAAAAAAAAAAAAATAGAAAAATCTGCATTTTTGGTTAGTAATTAACACCTGACGCGTGCGTTTGCCGTGGAATGTCCATAACATATTGTGAACCCGAGATTAAATATGCATGCATTTGCGCTCAGAATACGCGCATATGCATTAAAAAAAAAGGCTAAAAAAGTAGTTGCTCAAACAGGAGTATCGTGTGCAAGAGACTTTACTTAGAGGGTTACCCTGACTTTTTAAAGGTACCGGGTTTGGGGCTAATCTGAGGTTTTAAGGTCTAGAAATGGGGGCTGATTTCAGATCTGAAGGTGCAGAAATTGTGGTTATTATACAAGATTACAGTGTGCTATTGTTTACTGGCACGCCGTTAGCTGTCTAATGCGTATAAAAAAAGACACAATGTGCAAAAGGTTGCTGACCCCTGCTTTACCCAGTGTTAATGGTCCAAGTTGCTACTTTCACATGGTTTTATTTCATATTGGCTAAAAACACTCAAACAACAAAATACAACAAAATATGATATATATGTATATGATATATATCAAATATGATAAGACACAGAATGTTTTCAGTTTTTTCATCTTAAATTGCAATTTTTTTTAACACAACATACACAATCATGATCAGAGACCACACGATATGATAAAAAAAAAAAATTTAAATAAAAAATATCACACAAATAAATAAATTAAAAAAAACAAACAGCTTAAACACATAAAAGGTCCATGACCATTCACTTGTGCAACTATGACTTTTTTGGTGTAGTGTCTTTGTTCTTTGAGTAGTTTTAAACAAACCAAGGGCATGGAAAAATAGAAAAAATAATTTTTTTCGTTGTGTATTTTATATCTATATGCAAAAAAAAAAAAAAACAAAAAAAAAAAAAACACACACACACCAATAAAATACACCAAAATATGTGAAAAAACACTTAGAAGACACTCACAAGGACCACTGTAGCCATAAAAACAGCCTTAACCTCTTGCTGACCAACCACCGTCATTTGGCGGCAGGTTGGTTCTCCTGCGCAAATCACCATAGCTGTACAGTGGGTTGTGTAGGCGCAGTTTCGGGTGGGAGCGCGCCGCCAGTGGCGCACACTGACGCCCACTGCACGATGTGTGTGCGTGCCCATGGGTCGGGCAGACTCATTGTCTACCGACGACCCGTGATCGCCTACTACAGAGGCAGAATGGGGATCTGCCAATGTAAGCAAGGCAGATCCCCGTTCTGACAGGGTACATGACACTGATCTACTGTTCCCTGTGATCGGGAACAGTGAGATCTGTCATGTCCCTGCCAGCCTAGCCCCCACACAGTTAGAACACACATAGGGAACGCAGTTAACCCCTTGATCACCCCTAGAGTTTAACCCCTTCCCTGCCAGTGACATATATGCAGTAATCAGTGGCTTTTTTTTAGCGCTTATCGCTGAATAAATGTCATTGGTCCTAAAAAAGTATCAAAAGTGTACGATCTGTCCACCGCAAAGTCGCAGTCCCAATAAAAAATCACAGATCATCCTTTATTTCACCTGCTCAGTTGACTTAAATGCATTGCACTAAAATAGTGAAATTTCATCTCCAAGATATTGAAATAAAATTCTGGTGAAGTAAAATCAGTCAATTTTGCTTATAGTGTTCCAGAAAAATAATTTCCTGTTCATGTGACTGACTTACTGCTCTCACACCATTCTTTTTAATAAAACAATGGCATTGGTGGCAAGCAAACACTCCTCAGAAAGTAACAACTGAAAAACAGGTCATTGTTTCCACAACAGCACACAGTAGCAACTAGCAAGCAAACTCTGGACTAAAGTTTTGCAATGTATAAAACTGATCTTAAAGGGATTTTTTTTGTCAAAAGTGGAGTTACATTTTAAGTAAAACAGTGAAACAATTTTATTTTTGTGCATTACAAACACTTATTTTTTAGGATTTTTATGCATATTGAGTTCTCTTATTTAAATATTGACTGCTACTTCAGGCTATACTGTGTGGTTAAGCATGTAGAACTGGTCTTTTCCTGATCTCACAGGACAGAATGAGAGCATTGGGAACCAATGGCTCCTGTTGCTGTCAGTCAAATCCAATGAGAAGGGAGTGGGGCTTGGCCAAGCTGCACTGTGTGCGTCTATAGATGCACACAGCCCACACATGTGCCACCATAGCACATGGCTTGCTATGGGAGCACACACAGAAGAGGAGGACCAGACAGCACCAGCAGGGGACCCCAGAAGAGGAAGTAAGGGCCGCTCTGTGCTTTATACTCGCACAGAGCAGGCAAGTATAAAACCTTTTTTTTATTTTAGGGGGAAAAATAGGATTTAAAAGTGATACTAAAGGCTCGCTTTTCATTTGTTTTTTAAATAACCTGATATGCTTACTAGCTCTGTGCAATGGTTTTGCATAGAGAAGCTCTGATCCTCCTCTTCTCGGGTTCCCTGGTGGCTCTGTGGGCTCCTCCCCCTCTCCGAGTGCTCCCAAAGCAAGCTGATTGCTATGGGGACAAGCAGGGCCCTCTGATTCCTTCTGTATTGATTTGTATTGTAATCGTACTGTCTGCCCCCATGCTGTAAAGCGCTGCGCAAACTTTTGGCGCTATATAAATCCTGTATTATAATAATAATAATAATAATGGGGGCACTTGTGAGTGCTCGCTCCCGAGCCCCGCTCTGTGTGTCCAAAAGTCGGACTCGGGTAAGTATTGCGGGGGGAAGCTGCTCACACATAGAATACATGAAGGTACAAAATCTTTAACATTTAGAACCACTTTAATAATATTAACATATTACACTTAAAGTGGATGTAAACCTCATTCATGAAATTTGACCTAAGCACATATATGTGCAGTGTTTTCTTACCTCTCTCCAAAGCCCTATGTCCTGTGTGTTTCTGCTGCTCCGTTCTTCTGTTATCAGCACGATACCTTCTGACAAACTCTCCGTCAACCAAGATAAAACCAGCCTGCAATTTGTGTCATGGGAGGTTCCTATAAATAGATTAGCAGAGAGCTGGTCTTGTTGCAGCACAGCTCTGCACATTCCTTCCTTCCTTTGCCTATGTGGAGTGGGGATTTGTGCCTTTCCTCCAATCAGCTGTCTTGTCTGTATGCTCAGACTTCACACTCAGTGCTGAACAGGAAGTGAAAATCTCAGGATGTGCACTTTCTAAAAAATATGGCAAGCTCAAGACAGAAGATATACATTTAAAACTTACAGTGCCTTGCGAAAGTATTCGGCCCCCTTTGAACTTTGCGACCTTTTGCCACATTTCAGGCTTCAAACATAAAGATATAAAACTGTAATTTTTTGTGAAGAATCAACAACAAGTGGGACACAATCATGAAGTGGAACGAAATTTATTGGATATTTCAAACTTTTTTAACAAATAAAAAACTGAAAAATTGGACGTGCAAAATTATTCAGCCCCCTTAAGTTAATAATTTGTAGCGCCACCTTTTGCTGCGATTACAGCTGTAAGTCGCTTGGGGTATGTCTCTATCAGTTTTGCACATCGAGAGACTGAAATTTTTGCCCATTCCTCCTTGCAAAACAGCTCGAGCTCAGTGAGGTTGGATGGAGAGCGTTTGTGAACAGCAGTTTTCAGTTCTTTCCACAGATTCTCGATTGGATTCAGGTCTGGACTTTGACTTGGCCATTCTAACACCTGGATATGTTTATTTGTGAACCATTCCATTGTAGATTTAGCTTTATGTTTTGGATCATTGTCTTGTTGGAAGACAAATCTCCGTCCCAGTCTCAGGTCTTTTGCAGACTCCATCAGGTTTCCTTCCAGAATGGTCCTGTATTTGGCTCCATCCATCTTCCCATCAATTTTAACCATCTTCCCTGTCCTTGCTGAAGTAAAGCAGGCCCAAAAAATGATGCTGCCACCACCATGTTTGACAGTGGGGATGGTGTGTTCAGGGTGATGAGCTGTGTTGCTTTTACGCCAAACATAACATTTTCCATTGTTGCCAAAAAGTTCAATTTTGGTTTCATCTGACCAGAGCACCTTCTTCCACATGTTTGGTGTGTCTCCCAGGTGGCTTGTGGCAAACTTTAAACAACACTTTTTATGGATATCTTTAAGAAATGGCTTTCTTCTTGCCACTCTTCCATAAAGGCCAGATTTGTGCAGTATACGACTGATTGTTGTCCTATGGACAGAGTCTCCCACCTCAGCTGTAGATCTCTGCAGTTCATCCAGAGTGATCATGGGCCTCTTGGCTGCATCTCTGATCAGTCTTCTACTTGTATGAGCTGAAAGTTTAGAGGGACGGCCAGGTCTTGGTAGATTTGCAGTGGTCTGATACTCCTTCCATTTCAATATTATTGCTTGCACAGTGCTCCTTGGGATGTGTAAAGCTTGGGAAATCTTTTTGCATCCAAATCCGGCTTTAAACTTCTCCACAACAGTAAGACCTGCCTTCCTTGTTCTTCATGATGCTCTCTGTGCTTTAAACGGACCTCTGAGACTATCACAGTGCAGGTGCATTTATACGGAGACATGATTACACACAGGTGGATTCCATTTATCATCATTAGTCATTGAGGTCAACATTGGATCATTCAGAGATCCTCACTGAACTTCTGGAGAGAGTTTGCTGCACTGAAAGTAAAGGGGCTGAATAATTTTGCACGCCCAATTTTTCAGTTTTTTTATTTGTTAAAAAAGTTTGAAATATCCAATAAATTTCGTTCCACTTCATGATTGTGTCCCACTTGTTGTTGATTCTTCACAAAAAATTACAGTTTTATATCTTTATGTTTGAAGCCTGAAATGTGGCAAAAGGTCGCAAAGTTCAAAGGGGGCCGAATACTTTCGCAAGGCACTGTATGTAGGATGATTGTTTCATCCCTGTGTATCATCTGAGACTATTCCTTTCATTGGGTATATATGAGGGTTCACATCCGCTTTAAGTGTCTACCATTTACTGGAAATGTTATTGTTCATACACATTCTTAGTTATTTAAGTTTATCCAAAATTAATTTTTTTTACCTGGGATCTTTGTCTCCAAAATTTCTGAGCAGCAGGCTTGGAACAAGCGTGAAGTCAGAACTCTTAGACTTCATACTTGTCCCACCTCTGTGACAGAGTAATAAAGCCTTTAGATCAGTGCGTTAGGCAGGTAATAGTAGATTGTTTCATTCTCTCAGTGCAGGTTTCCTTTATTAATGAACCAATAACCATCCACTATTCATGCGTTAATTGTCACAGCAGTGCATCTTGCTCACGCAGGGATTCAATTACTTTCCTTGTGCAAAGGTACTACACACTGTCTAGCACAGTACATTTTGCATTGTATATACAGAATACTACTTTATAATCCGTAATATTATTTGGAAAATACCTTCTCAGCTGTATGTGCAGTGTTGCCATTAACCTGGTTGTGTCTTCCAGTTCTCTAACCAACTGATTCCTTTTACTGCTCATCTTTAACCTGATATAAGAAAATGTAAATGTTAGAAATGATTATAATGTTTAGGTAATAATATTTGATTTGTTAAAAAAAAAAAGAATAGAGAAAAGCAGATCATCATAATAATGTTTAGTTAATTCATTTTTAAAAAAAAGAAAGAAGCAAACCATAATAACTGGTAACCATTTTCCTGCACTACACAGATGATATATTTCACAGGGGGGTTCTATTCAGAAATACCATAACACATTTTTAGAACAGCATTCATTGCTTTGACATTATATATAAAAAAAAATGTAATTCTTTTTTTTAGTTTTAAACAAATGTATGACATACAACACAGAGTCTATTGGGCATACCCAGGCTCAAACAGGTCACGAGGACCAGACAAACTATACACAGACAACTATAAATCCCCAAACTTCCTTCCTCTCACCCTGTGCAACACACCCACCCCCGCATAGTAAGATAAAAACATCCTCACAAAACCATCAATTTCAACAGGTGTGGCTCAGCCCTCCCTTCTCAGAGCTCAGCTGTCGGTTAATTGCCAACACTCATCATTCCACATTGACTCACCTGGTGATAATTTCCTGCTCGTCAGCCAGCCCCTTCTGGCTATTTAAACTGCCTGGTTCAGTTCTCCTGTGCCTATGTCAACATATCTAGAATCTTTCTGCTGTGTACCTGTTGAAGATTTGCCTGGCTGACGTCCCTTCTGGTTCCTGATCCTGTCTGCTGCCTCCGACCACGCTCTCAGGTTTCCTGATTTCCATGTTTCTTGATTTGTTCTGGCTACCCAATTTGGCTACCGAACACTGGCTTGTTTTGACTATGTTTATTATTTGTACCATTTTTACCATTTTATTAAAAGGTGTGATTTTTTTTACTGCATTTTCTGTCTCAGTCTGATTCAAGGTGATACCCCAACCTCCTCCAATATCATCTATTGGGTTTACCTTTTGACAGGCACCCCTCAGTCAAAACTACTCGTGAGAGCTATAGAAAACCTCATCCAACAGTTGACAAATCTGCCAGTCAATCTTGCCAAATTTGCTCTGGCTTCCCCTACATTGCTTTGTAGAAAGGTAGTGAATTATTATTCCAAAATGCAAGTGATGATGCCTCTGTTTTTTTCCAGTATAATACAATTGATTTTTGTGCATAAAATAAAGTAATGGATAAAAATGTCCTCTGTGCCCGTTCTGGTTCCAATTCCTCGACTAACCCCAGAAGGTAGACTGGGATGGTTAAAGGGACTAGTATCAATAGAAGTGCCTGTAACCTCTCAGGCGCCGTCCAAAAAATCAGCGGGGGCGAAGCCGTACATCTCCAGCATTCCGCTGAAGTGGACCCATAAATAGAGGCTAGTCGAGCCAGAGTATAATAAATTCTGTGTACCAATGTAAATTGGATGAGGCAATCTCTAGCCGACACCAGTGCCTTAAAATGAACATCCCAAATGTCATATGTGCAGACTTTTAATAGATCTATAATAGGTTTGTTTTAGTAAAATAATTTTATGCAGATGCAGTATAAATAGACTAAGTAAGTTGTTTACTTTGCATCAAATTATAACTTTTTTTAATCTATTGTCCCTGGGTTTTTAAGAAAAATCTCATAAAATTAAAAGTTTACCTTAAAGTGATTGTAAAGTCTCGGTTTTTCTTTCCTATAAAAATAACAAATATGTTATACTTGCCTACTCTGTTGCAGTGGATTTGCACAGAGAGCCCAGATCCTCCTCTTCTCTGGTCCCTCTTCTGTGCTCCTGGACCCTTCCTCCTGTTCAGTGCCACACAGCAAGCAACTTGCTATGGGGGCACCCGAGCCGAGTCACAGTTCCATGTGTCCATTCAGACACGGAGCCCCGACCCGGCCTACCCCGACCCCTCTCTCCTGATTGGCTAGCTGACTTTGATTGACCGCAGCCGCTGCGGTGTCTCACTCAGGGAGGGATAATCTCGGATGGCTGAGACACTTGTGAATGTCGCTGGACAGAGAGGGACCCCATGTAAGTATTAGGGGGCTGCTGCACACAGAAGGCTTTTCATCTAAATGCATAGAATGTATTAAGATGAAAAAAACCTTCTGCTACCACTTTAAAGAACATTTTACCCCCC
>BLSH010209071.1:1373353-1386393 GCA_018402905.1 Glandirana rugosa | reverse complement strand
TTTCCCCCCCCCCCCCAAATATTACAACAATCTCCTTTTTAGTCTCTAGGGTCTCTGCTAAAATATATATATATATATATATATATAAGGTTTGGAGGATCAAAGTAATTTTCTAGCAAAAAATGTTGATTTTAACTTGTAAGCAAGAAGTGTCAGAAAAGGGTTTAGTCTTTAAGTGGTTAAACTGACTTCATTTACAGACAGAAGTTCATTTCTTTGATCTAAATCAAAAGATACATTGTTTCTCTTTATCATTGTTGATAAACATTTGCAGGCTGAGTTTTTTTTTTCTTTTGACAGCTCTGCTTGTGTCTACACTTGTTTAACATGAATCGGGGAAATGCTGTTTTAAGATTGTGAGGAGGGTTGAATCATGATAGAGATTTTTTTAAATATTAATTGTGCAGCTCTAGTTTAATTTTCAATGATAATAGTAAACAGGACAAATAGACAGGGTGAATCTCCCTAACGGGGCAGAGGCAGGAATAAAAACCTGACAGGGGTTCTAGTCCCTCTCCACTCCATCCAAAACAGAAAAAAAAAAGTTTTGCCTTTAGTTATAATTTAAAGAGGGAGAGTTTTAATAATTTTTATAGAAGCAAAAAAGACAAGCAGTCATTTTGTTCTAGACGAGGTCTGGTTCAAACTTGTGCAGGTGGTTCCCATTGTGGGTCCGCACCCATTCCCGCAGCTGCAACCACCTGCACTGCCTGCGGGTGTAATTAATCCTAATGGCACGCACAAGAAATCGCAGCAGTAGCTTCCCACACTGGGAACACCGCCTTTTCGGTTTTTCGCTGCCATTGCTGTTTTCCAGCCCCTGCAGCGGCCTTACCAGAACGAGTCCCTTTTCCTGCTGCGGCGGGGCGCAAAAAAACCTCTTCTGATCCGAAGGAGGGGGCCCCTGTCTACGGCGAAACTCACGCCTCCGGGGCTCTGGAAGGAAGGTGCTCTTACCTGCTGTGAAATCCTTAATGATCTCATCCAGACGTGGACCGAATAGACGTCCACCTTGAAAAGGGAGGTCTGCGAGGCCTTTTTTGGACACATGGTCCCCGGACCATGAACGTAACCAAAGAACCCGTCTAAGGATGACGACAAAAACCGCCATTCTGGACAACATAGGCAGTAAATCCACGGCCGCATCACAAAGGTACTTGATGCCCTGATGCAAAAAATCAGCCCTCTGCGGTGCATCGATCAGGCGGCCGCAGTCCAGATCAGTCTGGAGCTCCGCCATACGCTCAGATACATATTGCAACGCCAGGGCCAGCCGCAGAGCTGAGCCTGCTACCAGGAAGAGAGCCTTTAACAGCGCCTCTGTCTTTCTGTCAGCCGGGTCCTTAAAGGAAGGGGCCCCTTCCAGAGGAATGGTCATCGCCTTATTCAGACGAGCTATCGGTGGGTCCACCACAGGCGAGTCCCATTTTTTCAAAAAGCTTTCCTCAAAGGGATAGCGAGCAGCAAACCGTTTGGACAGTGAAAAAGAATGCTGCGGACGCTGCCATTCACGATAGATCA
This sequence comes from Glandirana rugosa, assembly GCA_018402905.1. Lineage (NCBI taxonomy): Eukaryota > Metazoa > Chordata > Amphibia > Anura > Ranidae > Glandirana > Glandirana rugosa. The sequence continues at coordinate 1,384,872 of BLSH010209071.1, read as the reverse complement.
GATGATCAAAAAATTGATCATAGGGGTAAGCCTTGGGGGCCCTGGTGGACCCACACACATACATAGATGTCTGCGATTTGCCATCCTGGCTCAGTCGCAGCGTAGTGCGAATACCAGTGATAATAGCGGAAACCAGCGCTTTTTCGCGTGCAGCCTCCGCCCCCTGGTCCTCTTCTCGGTCCGAGGGACCCAGTTCACTGTCAGAGGTCCACTGGGGTCCCTGTGACCCCTGAGGCCATTTCCAGGATCAGAGTCCTCCCCTGAAGGACAAGGGGGAGGAGGACTCTTCCTGATGGGCGACATCCACCCGGGGAAGAAATTCACTAAAGACCGCCCGCAGCTGGTCCAAAAAAGTCCCTTGCGCAGATTGCGCCAACGCTGAGTCCTCCTCAGCAGGTTCAGCAGTATAGTCTGCCATCGTTCTTCCCCCAAAATCACCCTCAGCAACAAGCAGATGTACACTTAGCTTGAGGCACCCCCACACAGCCGCACACCACCGCCCCACAGCACACCAGGGAGACCCAGGAGGACTGCACCCGCCGCCGCCAGCACCCACAGGAGAGCCCAGCTATACTTGCTGTTTGCTGCCTGTAACTGAGGATCGTCAGAAGAGCTGCACCATCAGGAGCACACACCGTTCCAAAGAGAAAGGAAAACGTTTGTAGCACATTTTTACAGCAGCAGGGGACTCCAATATGGCCGCCGAGTAAACTCTAGAGGCCGAAACCGCCTGCAGAGGAACGTGTACTACCGCAAAGGGGCGCTCTGAGCACTAGAGGGAAAGCTCCATAAGCCCAGCATGTCCGCGACTATGGGAAAATGGTGGCGGTCTGCCGCAAAATGGTGGAGGATCGCCGCATGGCGGCGAAAATTTGAAAAAGTGGCGCCAACGATCAGGTGCGGTGCAAGGGGGGGGTTGGTGGGGGGGCCGGAAAGGGCCCCATGCGCCCCTTACGGGAACGATGCAGAGGGTCCCCATACCGCGGGACTGGCTCGCATCGGTCGGCCAGGCCGGGGAAAGTACAGAGTCCGAGCGACTCTCTATGCCCCGGCCGGCTTCTTGATAGCAGACTTTGTTGCTTGATAGAAGTAGTTGTAAAAAAGTAAAGAAATAATAAAAATAAAAGTAAAAAAGCGATCACAATCCGGACCGCAAATCCTCTAAGGAAGCCAGGTCAACTCCTATGCAAACTAGGCATTGAAACTGATGAGCTATGCTATGTGGAGGGTTTATGTGGGAAGAGAGGACGGCCCCATAGGAGGGGCCAGCTGTTCTTTTCCCTGCCTAGTTAACTCCTAGTGGGACAAGCATAAACCACAAGTCAATGAAGAGCTGCGTCTGTCAGTGAACGTAGGAGAAATATGTTTTACAAGAATTGCATTTGTCACCGCAGTGTATTCATAGATTTATTTAGATTTACGTATCACAATATTTGATTACTATTGCACTTAGGGCCGGTTCACACGAGTGGCGCGACTTGCCAGGGCGAAGCAAGTCGCCCCGCTCGAGGCGATCTCAACGCGGCTTGTAAGGAGACTTCTATCATAGAATTTAATGCAAGCCACGCTGAGATCACCCTGAAAATAGTGCAGGAACTATTTTTCTAAGTCGGAGCGAAGCAATTCGCTCCTATTAGAACGGTTCCATTGCACAGCATTGAGGTGACGTGTCAGGTGACTCAAGTCGCCTGACAAGTCGCCTAGATGTGAACGGGCCGCGAAGTCGCGCCGCTCAAGTGTGAACCGGCAGGCAAGGTACAGATACAGGGGTGAACTCCAGGCAGAGTACAGGGGTGAGCTATGGGCAGATAACAGGGGTGAGCTGCCAGCAGGGCACAGAGGTGAGCTTTAGAGAGTAAAGAGGCTATCTTTGAACAGGAACACAGGTGAGTTGTGGCCAGGGTACAGAGGTGAATTTTGGGATGCAGAGGTGAGCTTTAAATATGGATGCAGAGGTGTGTTTTGGACAGAGATACAGAGGTCAGCAGTGGGCAGGAGGTGCAGAAGTGAGTGATGGGTGTTGCTTTTTTAGGGGAAAAGGTTTTAAAGTTGACTGTGGGGGAATAACAGAGATCATTGGTTTAACAATGTCCTTTTAACTCCCACTGTAAAATTAGGCCACACCCACTTGATGATGCAGACCACCCTGGGTTTCCTGTACCTATTCTCTGAGAAAAAAAGCTTGTGAGTGTGTGGGAGGGAATATTTTTTCTATTTCGGGCACATGTCACTTTTGCGCCCACTCCGCATGTTAGTGCTGGCTCAAGTCCCGGCCTGCATTCTGCCTTGCCTGGTGGAGTGATCCATCTCCCTCAGCTCATGCCGCTCTGCTCGGTTCCCCACTTGGCCTGGACTGGAGAAGAAGCAGTGAGGCGAACGGCGACGGCAGAGGAAGCAGCTTAGCTGAAATTTGAAATCGTGACTCCAGACAGCTGCAGGATCAGAGAGGAAGTGGCTCGTGGGGCTAACACAAGTGTGTGCTTATATTAAAGAGTAACACCACGTTAGAGAAAACATAAATGAAAACATTTATAAAATATGATAAGAGCAGCCAGCACTTAAAAAGCCAAGATACGGACTACACAATGATAATATGTACAAAAAGTGCAGCGCTAAAAAAACTAATTGATAATACTCCTATGTATAAAAAAAAAAAAATCACAAAATGTCCCATTGAGCAGATAAAAATCCAAATTAATGTAACACTTTCTTTCAAGGCAGTTCTGGGGAGGGGCCAGAGGCGGGGCCAGGAATGGGGCTAAAGGGGGCCCTGTCAAGTAGACTGTATGGGGCCCCGTCAAGTAGACTGTATGGGGCCCCATGATTTCTATCAGCGGCCCTGATCACACACCATCCCAACTTTTTTTGGAACTGGGGTTGTAAGCAACCATAAGCTGTGGTGCACTGCAACTCACATGCTTTAGCAAGGGGTGCAATTAAGAATGAATGTCACAGCACCTATAAACAAGACACGCATTGTCATGTACTGTGGGAATGCACACAATCACATACATGTTCTTGCAGCACACAGCTGTAAAAAGAGCCTATTTTTCTGCTGTAATCAATTTCTAGAATTATTTTTCTGCTTGTATCCCAAGCCACTTATGCAACTCCTGATGTAAACCATTATTATTCTTGTCAACTTTATTTTGATTATGCTAATGAGGTGATGTCATGACCTTGTCCCACATATAGGATGGCACCTCTTGAAACACATGAATGGGATAGTTGTGAAAATGGTGTTTGGCCACTAGATGGCCAACTGTTCCCTTTTAAATTTTGACAGCATAAGTTAAGCAACTTGCATATTAACATTTGTGTAAAATTTAAAAAAAAACCATACAATTATGTTTAATTATTATAATAATTAGAATTAATCATGATAACCATATAACATATTTCTATTGGCCATTTCCAAAAAATGCTGTTTATACAGGTCTATAAAAAGTTGTTATTATTAATAATTTATTACATTTGTATCACCACATGCATTATATTGAATTTCAAATAAACGGTAACTTGAATCCTTTCTTTAATCCTTTGCGACTTTTCATATCTACTTAAAAAACCTAATTTACTTCAGAATGCAGCAGCCTTGTTGGCAGATTTCCATCTCTTTCATCCAATTTTATTAGCTGAAGGCACCAAAACTGTAAATATTTTGGGCTTCTATATGTTTTTTCCATATGTGTCATGTGATAGGTTTATCAGCTCTAGTTGCTATGTCATTTATATGCCTTAACACTCTTCTAGATACCTGGCAGATAGTTTTACCCATATACTTAAGAGTGGGCTAAAACATATCCCTACATACACCATTCCTGTAAAACTGAAGCTAAGTAAATGATTTCATTTCATCATTGTCCTATCCTTTTAAAACACACATTTTCACTGTTGGGATGTGTTTGCACACCTAGAAATGATTGCAAAGAAAGCAACTATTGTGATATTTTGGAAGACGATTTGGCATTGCTGGAAGATTGGTCAAAGCAGTGGAGACTGCAGTTCAATATTTCTAAATGTAAAATAATGCACCTAGGGAAAAAGAATCCGCTTAGAGAGTACAGCATTGGGGGCACAGTGTTAGCCAGCACTACAGAAGAAAAAGATTTGGGGGTGCTTATTTCAGATGATTGCAAAATTAGCAAACAGTGTAACCAGGCAGTGGGAAAAGCAAATAGAATTCTGGGATGTATCAGTAGAGGGATCACCAGCAGGAGGAAGGAGGTTCTGATTCCTCTATATAGATCTTTAGTGAGACCTCACTTAGAATACTGTGTCCAGTTCTGGAGACCTCAATTACAAAAATATATTGATAAGATAGAACGAGTTCAGAGATGGGTAACAAAAATGGTGAAAGGTCTGGGGGATAAAACATATCAAGAGCGACTTCAGGAACTTAATATGTACAGTCTGGAGGAAAGAAGGGAGAGGGGAGACATGATTGAAACCTTTAAATACCTCAAGGGGGTGAATAAGGTTCAGGAGGGCAGTCTTTTCAATATGAAACCAAAATCAAGAACACGGGGACATGACCTCAAACTAACTGGGGGGAAGTTCAAAACTAATCTTAGAAAGTATTATTTTACTGAAAGGGTGGTTGATGATTGGAATAAACTACCAACAGAGGTTGTGAGACAGTCAACAGTAAATGGCTTCAAACATGCTTGGGATAAACATAAATCCATAGTCAGACAACAAGGTTAATGTAAAAAAAAAAAAATAAATAAATAAATAAAAAGGGGCAGACTCGATGGACTACTCAGTCTTTTTCTGCTGTCACTTTTCTATGTTTCTATGTTTCTATAAGACAATTTTCTTGCTTTTATATGTATTAAAGTGACTATGTACTACACTGTCCTTGACCTTAACCTCAGCACAAGGATCATAACTTTGAGTCCGTAGGATGTGTCCCTTGTGTTGACTCCTCTCATGTTCGTAGTAATTCTCCTCCATCCTGCCCCTCCCCCACCACCATAATCTTCCATAAAAGTAACAGGATTCAAGAATGAAGGACAGGCAGGTGATTCACAGCTTCACCTTCACCATTCAAGGATCATTCAAAGACCTTATTCTATTCATAGAAGCTGTAGTATGGCTTCTATGAATGGTGGAGCTGGGTGGAAAGGGTGGGCATAGTCAGACTCTTGTTGAGAGCCTTTTAGTTGTACTAAGTCCTGCCGCACCATAAGATTATGGCTGTGGGGGCGGGCAGGACTGTGGAAAATTACTATTAATGGCAGGGGAATCAACACAAGGGACACATCCTACTGACTGTTCCTTGTGCTGATTTTTCTCATGGACCTAAATCAGAAATATATCCATAGTTATTTAAACTACCCAAACTCATTCATTCCGGGTCTTTACTCCTCCAGAAAAAAATGGGTTTGGTTAGCATTCCTAAAAGTAGTCAGTAAACAAAGAATACGCTAAAGCACAGGTGTCAAACTGGCGGCCCTCCAGCTGTTGCGAAACTACAAGTCCCATGAGGCATTGCAAGGCTGACAGTTACAAGCATGACTCCCACAGGTAGAGGCATGATGGGACATGTAGTTCCGCAACAGCTGGAGGGCCGCCAGTTTGACACCTGTGCGCTAAAGCAATGATTCAGATGTTATTTTATTCAATCGCTGGTAAAGCAAAACTTCGAAGATTCAACAAGTACTGCCCACTTGAATGGAGCTGAATCCTGAAAGTATGCAGCTTTGGTGCCTGTTTTCCACATATTTACAGTTCAACATTTTATGAGCTAGAGAAAGTGAAAAATGTATATAGAAAACAAGGGTTTGTTTGCATCTGTTGGATGTTACATTTGTGGTTCTAATATTATTTCCTGCATCCCCAAACTGGGTTGGAATAAAGCAATGCATTATAGAGGTCAGGCTTTCAAATGCATTTCAAAATATTTTTTTTTCTTCTGACGGATGGGATGGGTGGGTGGAGGTGGATTCACAGAAAGCCTAAGCCATTTGTTTCTAAAAATTCAGTCTTCAGACTGACCATATAGCATGCGGAGTCCACTAGATAGCCATAACAGCAGTGTATGCATCATTACACTGAAAATGAAGGGGATGAGTCCATGACTCTATGCATATACAGTATGTTTTTACAATTTCCAGTTTGAATAATGCTGGATGTAAATTAATCTGGAAGACTGAGAACATCCAGAGATGGAATGAAAACAATATGGGGGGCAGTGCCAAGAGGAGTTAAGCTTTGCAGAGCTGCTTATTATTTTAAATACCTGCTGAGAATGCAGCCAGACAACTGCTCCCTATTTACTGGAAGCGGGTTCATATACCCAGCGGAGAGGAGAGGATTGGGAAGGTGAAGGAGATTAAGGATGCTGAGGACTGGGTATGTACATGCCAGGGTACACGTGAGCGCTTCAACAGTATCTGGGCGATGTGTCAAGATCATTACTTCGACCATGCTCACGTCTCATCTAGTTTAGATGTCGCTCTGCTAGAGTTTGCAGACCTCTCACTCAGATTGCGTTCTCACCCTAGGCAGCCATAGACTTGACCTTTTTTCTACTTTTGAACCACCGCTTCTTTTTTCCTAGCACCATATGCTGGTGTGGGTGATCACAGTTACGGTGAAAGTTCAGGTACACGTCCCTTTTCTTTTTGATTATACGGTTTTTCTTACTTATTTTACATTTCTAGCAGTAGAATGATATACTGTTTGGATACGAATGGATGCAAGACTACGTAGAGTTCCCTCCCCTGCAGCACTGGCTGCTCTTATTTATATATAATAAAATTGCAGGTATCAACAGTCTGTACACGAGATGGAGTTCTCTATTTGCACTCTATATTCTTGTTTATGGCCCTTCAGTGGGCCCCTCGTTCTTGGTTCCCCCTTCCAACTCGTGGGCCAATAATAATAATAATTACTGTAATTCCAGCTTGCTCCTCTTTGAATGCCTAGGTTCACCCATAGGCTTAATAGGATTGGTTAGTCTTTGGTTAACTTATGTATGTGCCTTGTGGGTGGTATTTACCCACTTTTTTGAATGTCAATATTACTGCTTTGTCTTGTATTTGTTTTGACCCCCGACGACTATGCTACATCTGTTGGAATGTTAGTTTTCCAAAATAAAGATTAAATAAAGAAATACCTACTGAGGGAAATTTAAATATACCCAGGCTTGGGCTTTAAAAATTGTAGAGATAAAATATTTTTATTTAACCAGTTCCATACCGCCTACCGTATATTCACGGCGGCCGTGTGGACGCTTAGCGCGAATCGCCGTAAAAAAGCAGCGATCTGCGGGTGGCCGATAGGGGGGGGGGGGCATCGTAGCCCTGAGGAGTGTGCCTGCGGATCGGGCGGACCCGATGTCCGCCGGCGAGCTGCGATGAGCGGCCACAGCCAAAGAACGGGGAACCGGCAATGTAAACACGGCGGTTCCCTGCTCTGTTAGTGGGGGTATAGGAGATCTACTGATCCCTGTCACTGGGATCAGTTAGATCTCTTATGCCCATGGTAGCCCAGTCCCCCACAGTTAGAACACGCCCAGGGAACACACTTAACCCCTAGATCTCCCCCTGCAGGTTAACCCCTTCACTGCCAATGACATTTATAGAGTAATCAGTGGACATTTAAATTTCTGATCGCTGTATAAATGTCATTGGTCCCAAAAAAGTGTCAAAATGGTCCGACATGTCCGCTGCAATATCGCAGTACCGCTAAAAAACGCAGATCGCCGCCATTACTAGTAAAAAAAAAAAAAAAACTCCAGAAATGAATTCTCATCATCCTTAAACGCGGCCACTTTTGCGCAAACCAATCAATAAACGCAGATTGCAATTTTTTTACCAAAAATATGAGGAAGAATATAAATCGGCCAAAGCCGATGAAAAAAAAGTTTTTTATTTTTTTTGGATTTGTCTTTTTAGCAAAAAGTAAGAAATTTGTTTTTTTTTTTTTTGCAAAATTGTCACTCTTCTTTTGTTTATAGCGGTGATCAGAAATGACGCAGAGGTGATCAAATACCACCAAAAGAAAGCTCTATTTGTGGGAAAAAAGGACGCAAATTTTGTTTTGGTACAACCGCACAATTGTCAGTTAAAGCGACGCAGTGCCGAATCGCAAAAAGTGCTCTGGTCCTAACATGGGAAATTCTTCCAGGGCTGAAGTGGTTAACTCTAAGAACGTGTCTTTTCTCAATTTGAGTTTGTATAAAATGTGTAATTGTAATGTAATTTTAGGATCATCCCTAAAGCTAGCTGATAAAGTAAATGGTTGATTTCATTATGTCCTTACCTTTCAGTCAGTGCTTTGCTTTGGGTATCTCTGGCAGCTTGCAAATCTTCTTCCAATTGTTTCTTTTCAGTCTCTAGTCGTTCTACGTCAGACTGACTCCACTTTCTTGGATTAATGAAGCGCATGTCTTTTAAGAGCTCCTCTTTCTCATTTATTAAGATCAGTCGATCACGTTCAGAATCAAGAACTCCAGGCCAAGCTTCACTGTCCAGTTTTGCCAACTGTATTTTTACATTGGATATCCTAGGATGAGGTATAAGCAAATGCTTTACTACACATTTTTGACATGGCACAGTTTGGCCTGAGTATTTAAATTCTTTATGTCAACTGCATGATTTCTCATTGAATTTTTAAATTCTAGCTTGTGAATGTGACTGCAGAAAGACTAAATAAAATGCAAGGTCTTATGTATTTTTAATTTTCCAATGCTGAACATCCAGCTCACATGAAGTATATCTTATGGATCTTCTAAGGAACATGCACCAATGCAGCCAGACCTAAAAAAGGAGTCATTGTTTCCTATCTTCATAACACAGGGTAATCATAAAACCATCAACAGCAAAAAAAAATCTACAGTAGTAGATTTCTAAAAAAAAAACAAAACAAACTTCCGATAACTAAACAGTCTATTTTCTCTCAGCCAGCAATTATGAGTTCTAAACTTTCTACGCACACATTTACCATTGTGCAGTTTTACAAGTGTACACCCTATCTGCAAGTTATTTGTTTTAAAAAGGGGATTCAAGAACGTATAGGTGCTGGAGGTATAGCCTGCAATATTATATCCGATACAGCTGTAAATTCCCATTAAAGGAACTTGTCTTCTTGTCTTAAAAGCTACAGGCTTTACAATAATATTTCTTAACTGAAATACGACTTGCAGCATTTTGACTGTATACAAATTTGATTATTTAACCCTGGGCTGTCATAATGTTCATATTAAAAGGTGGCAGTAACTGTTGCAGATGAGTTGTAAGAGGTTCCAAAACTGCTAAACCCACTGAAGTTCAGCTAGATGGGTCATTATGGAATGCATTAACGCCATACAAACACAATATCTGGATGACACATGAAGATATTTGGATCTAATCACTAGGGTCCCAGAGTCTCTATACAATGGGGGTGACCTCCAACTGAAAGCTAAATCTTTTTAAACTTGTAAAATGTTTATATATTAACTGGTTATAGTATAGTTGTATAACAATGTGCAGTTACAAATATGCATTTGTTTTATATGCATTCTCTAAAAGGAACAACAGACATGTACATACAAACTGACCTGTTAGCAAAAAAAATAAAATTATATATATATATATATATATATATATATATATATATAAAGCTATAAGAAAAACATAAAACAGCAATTACCGTCTTTTTGCCTCCTCATACTGAAGTTGCAATCTGACCTTCTCAGCAAACTGATTATTACTTTTCAAAGCAAGCTGGAAAAGCAAAGTTATACATTTATTTTGTTGGTAAGTTGTTACACTAAGCTTGAAAATAATTTTACATTTACAGTTATTGATTTCTACATTACACAACAAGAAAGATGATTTTAAATCCTTTAAAGTGGTAGTAAACTCTGCTTAGTCACTTGTAACTACAGGTATGCTTATAATAAAGGTTACTCGTAGGTAAAAAAGAATATCTCCTAAAAGTGAACAATTTAGGAAACATTCACAAGTTCTGCAGCCGGAGACGTCACTGAATTGAAGGCACACTAAAATCAGTAACATGGTGCCATGATCGTGATTCCCGTGAGCATGCGTGGGAATGGCATCATTGCGGCTCAACCATTGAAACAGATGGAGCCGTGAACCCGGAAGGAAGATCGTGTGAAGATGGAAGCAGTGACAGTGCACCATTAGAGGGATCCGTTTTACAGGCAAGTCTGTAAATTCCTCCTGTGCAGGAACACTGTGGCTGCTGCACTGGCTAGTAACACTGGCACTGGTGTGGCTAGCCATCAGAAACATTGCTGATGGCTGCACTGGTCTGGTGGTGATCTGACACACTGTTGCTGGCTTACACTCATCTATGATACGGACATTAGTGTGGCTAGCAATAAGGAACATTGTTGCTGGCTTACACTGTTCTGGTGACACTGGTACTAGTGTTGCTACTGACCTCTAAACTCTGCGTTATTTTCTACTAAGTTCTAAACTTTGCATTACATGACTATTGACCTCTTAACTCTGCTTTGTTACTTACTCCTGACTAGTGTTGAGCGAACCCGGACTGTAAAGTTCGGGTCCGTACCGAACTTTCGGGTGTCCGGGACCCGGACCCGAACATTTCAAAAAACGTTCGGGTTCGGTCCGGGGTTCTGCTATTTTACTCCACGTGTTGAGAAGCTGCAGGGCAGCCAATCAACAAGCGTTTCACTGGTTTGCCCTTAGAAGCCATCACAGCCATGCCTACTAATGGCATGGCTTTGATTGGCCAGTGCATCATGTGACCCAGCCTCTTTATAAGCTGGAGTCACGTAGTGCTGCAGTCACATACTCTTGGGTTAGCTGTAGGGAGAGGGAGCTGACAGCGTCAGGGAGAGATTAGATTTTAAGATCTGATCCTGCATCCTGAGATAGATTACTTTACTACTGCTGTGCTGTTGCTCTGAGGACAGATAGCAGAAATTAGAGATTTCACATACCGCTGCTTTGAGTTGCAGATCAAACTCTGCATAAAACAACGATCGCTACGATCGTGCTCAACGATCAGATTGTTGGAGGAATTTGAGATTTCAAATACTGCTGCTTAGAGTTGGAGATTGCAGATTAAACTCTGTCTAAAGCAACGATCGTTGCGATCGTACACAACGAACAGATTGCTGGAGTAATTTGAGATTTCACATACTGCTGCTTTGAGTGACACATTGCAGATCGAACCCTGCCTAACACAACGATCGTTACGTTCGTACACAACGATCAGATTGTGGGATCGTACACAACGATCAGATTGTGGGAGTAATTTGAGATTTCACATACTGCTGCTTTGAGCGATCTGACTTCACTAGGTAGAGGCTTCTGCTTAGAGGGACAGATTCTTGTTCAAAAACCATTGCCTACTCCTATAGGGCCAGCTGTTGCTGTAAGTGACACATTATTGTTCAAAAATCATCTCCTAGTTCTAAAGGGAGAGCTTCCAGCTGTTGGTGTGAGCAGTGCATTTCTTGCACCAAAATAAAAAGTCCAGCTACGTTGGTGTTTTAAAAAAAAAAAAGGTATTAATTGGTATTAATACTT
>BLSH010209071.1:1351302-1372341 GCA_018402905.1 Glandirana rugosa | reverse complement strand
TGTCGGTGGCGGTAGTCCAAAAACTTTGACAGGCACAGGTGGTCTGCCTTACTGTCGTAAAGTTTCCGGTCCTTAAAACTTTACGACCGTAAGTCTCGGTCCCTAGCGCCCCACCCATCGCCCCCATGAAGGAGAAAGAGAGGTCCCAAACCCTCTACCTGTCGACATTCGAAGGTACCCTGGTACACCTTTACGAACCCCTGCCACCGCCTGTACCACCGCAACGACAGTATAGCAGACAAACGACCCACCGCCAGGCACCTAAATTCAAGGCACAAGCTGCATTGGAATAATTACCTCAAAATCCAAGAAAGGTCTCGGCCTCCTCCTGCTTCCGCCTCGGCCTCTTCCTCCACCTCTACAGTGACAGCGTCACCTGCCACCCAGCAAACAGACGATATGACAGCAACGCCACCATGTCCGCCACCGTCCCCAAGCATTTCCACATGGTCCCATGGAAGCTTACAGCTGTCCATCTCCCAAACCCTGGAGAGAAAGAGGAAGTACCCCCGCTACCCACCCCGCGATCCCTGGCTCTGAATGCCAGCATTTCAAAATTCCTGGCCTTTGAAATGCTGTCATTCCGTCTGGTGGACACGGACAGTTTCAAAAACCTGATGGCGGTGGCTGTCCCACAGCACGTGGTACCCAGCCGCCACTACTTTTCCAGATGAGCCATCCCTTCCCTGCACAAACAAGTCGGGGACAAGATCAGGTGTGCACTGCGCAACGCCATTAGTGGCAAGGTCCACATAACCACTGATACATGGACCAGTAAGCACGGGCAGGGACGCTATATCTCGCATACTGCACACTGGGCAAATGTAGTGGCAGGTGGGCCTGAGCCGGCTAGCCATTTGGCGCATGTCCTTCCACCACCGAGGATTGCAGGGCATTTCTCTTTGCCTCCTGTTGCCTCCTCCTCCTACTCCGCTTTCTCCTTCTCGACCACCCACTCATCCGCTCAGCGTAACACCTTCACCACCAACATCAGCACATCCAGGGGGAAACGACAGCAGGCTGTTTTAAAACTGATATGTTTGGGGGATAAACCCCACACTGCGCACGAGCTGTGGACGGGCATTGAACAACAGACCAATGAGTGGTTGTTGCCACTGAGCCTCAAGCCCGGCCTGGTGGTGTGCGACAATGGCCGAAATCTCGTAGCGGCTCTGGGCCGAGCCCGTTTGACGCACATCTCTTGCCTGGCGCATGTGCTGAATTTGGTGGTACAGAATTTTCTAAAAAACTACCCGGATATGTCAGAGCTGCTGCATAAAGTGCGGGCCGTCTGTGCACACTTTTGGCGTTCTCCCCCTGCTGCTGCTCGCCTGTCTGCGCTGCAGTGGAACTTCGGCCTTCCCGCTCACCGCCTCATATGCGACATGCCCACAAGGTGGAACTCCACCTTGCACATGCTGGAGAGACTGTGCGAGCAGCAGCAGTCATAGTATTCCAATAGTGGAATTTCAGCTGCAGCACGCACGGGTCAGTCGCTCTGCGGAACAGCAACACTTCACCACCAACGAGTGGGCCTCCATGCGAGACCTGTGTAGCATATTGCGGTGTTTTGAGTACTCCACCAACATGGCCAGTGCCGATGATGCTGTTCTCAGCGTTACTATACCACTTCTATGTCTCCTTGAAAAAACACTTCGGGCCATGATGGAAGAGGATGTGGCACAGGAGGACGAGGAGGAGGAAGAGGGGTCATTTCCACGGTTATCAGGCCAGTCATTAGCAAGTAGCTCGGAGGGTGGGTTCCTGCACCAGCATAGGCCAGGTCCAAAATATTCAAGCCAGGGCTCAGTTCTGGAGGATGAGGAAGATGAGGAGGAGGAGGAGGAGGAGGAGGAGGAGGAGGAATTGCAGCAGGGTGCCACCCAACGCAGCTCGTGGGCATCACTGGAGCGTGGCTGGGGGGGATACAGAGGACACAGATGATATACCTCCCACAGAGGACAGCTTGTCTTTGCCTGTGGGCAGCCTGGCACACATGGCCGACTACAGGCTGCAGTGCCTGCGCAACGACAGCCGAGTTGCCCACATTGTAACTTCCTCTGATTACTGGGTGGCCACCCTGCTGGATCCCCGTTACAAGGACAACTTGCCGTCCTTAATTCCCTCACAAGAGCATGAGAGGAAGATGCGCGACTACAAGCGCACACTGGTAGAGGCGCTGCTGAGGGCGTTCCCAAATGACACCGGGGGCTCAGCGGAAGCACAAGGTGAAGGTAGAGGAGGAGGAGGAGGTAGAGGCCACCAACGCAGCTGTGCCACCGCCAGCACCTCAGAAGGCAGGGTTAGCATGGCTGAAATGTGGCAAAGCTTTGTCAGCAGCCCGCCACAACAAACAGCACAACTAGCCGATAGACAATGTCTTAGCAGGAGGCAGCATTTCAGCAACATGGTGCAAGAGTATGTGTGCACACGCCTACACGTACTGACTGATGGGTCTGCCCCATTCAACTTCTGGGTCTCCAAATTGGCCACATGGCCTGAGCTTGCCCTTTATGCCTTGGAGGTGCTGGCCTGCCCTGCAGCCAGTGTATTGTCGGAACGTGTGTAGCACGGCAGGGGGCGTTATCACAGACAAGCGGAGCCGTTTGTCCACATCCAACGTGGACAAGCTAACCTTTATTAAAATGAATCGGGCATGGATCCCACAAGACTTGTCTGTACCTTGTGCAGAATAAACATTTAGACCGGACTCACACAGCCATTCATATACTTGTTTTTTGGAATAGGCCTCAATATTTTGGGGGCTACCCCAATTATAAACAAACAAACAAAAAAAATACCATATTGGCTAACTCCTCCTACTCCTCTACCACCGCTACTTCCACCTACACTGCCACGGTCACGGCCTAGTCAACCTCTAGGCTCCTACTCCACATACACCCCCCTTCCCATTTTTTTATTTGATTAATTTATTTTCCCTATCCCCATTTTTTTGTAGGGCACTTGCCCTGCCCTTACCCCCCATTTTACTTCCTTTTGCAGTCCTCTAGCACTTGCCAGGACATTGTTACAGCCATTTTTGTACCTAAAAGTTCGGGTCCCCATTGATTTCAATGGGGTTTGGAGTCCGTGCGTACGTTCGGGTTCTGTCCGGACCCGAACCCGGACTTTGTCCCGAAGTTCGGCCGGACCAGCAGAACCCGAACTTCCAGAGGTTCGCTCAACTCTACTCCTGACCCCTGAACTCTGCACAAAATACTTCTGCCCTCTGAATCCTGCTGTGATGCTTACTTTTGACCCCTGTATTCATCGTTACATACTTCTGACCTCTTAAATCTGTGTTACTTACTCCTGAGCTATGCATTAAATATTATTTTGACCTCCCCTTGTGTTAACTTAATCCTGATCCCTGCACTCTGCATTACAGTGTCCTGACTTCTAAATTCTGCATTATTTACTTGCAGCCCCCAGTGGCGGCTGGTGAAATTTTAGGATGGGGGGGGGGTGCCAGACCCCACCCTACCTTTTTGACCCCTCACACTTCTCATAAGCCCCACCCCTTATAGTTTCCACCCATTGTGTCAGGAGTATACAGCCCATCATCACCAGACATGGTATACAGTCATCAGATAGGGTTATACAGAGCCACCAGATAGGGGTATACAGAGCCACCAGAAAGGAGTATACAGAGCCACCAGAGAGGAGTATACAGAGCCACCAGAGAGGGGTATACAGAGCCACCAAATAGGGATATACAGAGCCAACAAATAGGGATATACAGAGCCACCAAATAGGGGTATACATAGCCACCAGACAGGGGTATACAGAGCCACCAGATAGCAGTATACAGAGCCACCAGATAGGGGTATACAGAGTCACCAAATAGGGGTATACAGAGTCACCAGATAGGAGTATACAGAGCCACCAGATAGCGGTATTACACTATTGTGGTTTTTCCCTCTCATATTATTCATGGTGAGTGCTGGATCAACCCGGGAAGTGTCGCTTGGAGGATTTGGAGCCACCTACTTGGACAGGAATCCCCCTCCTTTCTCCCCCCCCCCTTCCTGCCTTCACGGTCAGTGGACGTCTGTGCATCTACACCTGAGTTGGATTTGACATCTGCACAATCTACCAGATTCTGGTAAGCTTACATCTATTACATGTTAAGTGGATTCTTGCGGGGCATCTTGTTGGTTCAAGAACATTTGTATCAGTACAGATTTGGACTATGCGAGAAAAGTGTGTTACATTTGGATGAATGCGCTCTTTGAACTAGCGTGCTTCATACTTTTAACCCATTTGTTTCTCCTTGGGAGTCCAACCACTGGAACTGCCTTCTATTTCTGGGACTATCCACCCATTTGTTTTCTCCTTGGGAGTTCACGCTTTAGATCTACATTTTACATACTCTCCTCTTTTTTGGCGCTGCATTTGTGTTGAAAATGTTCACTAAGGTGCTCTGACAAACCTCTGAAGGCTTCACAGAACAGCTGTATATATTCTGAGATTAAATTACACACAGGTGGACTCTATTTACTAATTAAGTGACTTCTGGGGCAATTGGTTCCACTAGATTTTAGTTAGGGGTATAAGAGTAAAGGGGGCTGAATACAAATTCACACTATGCTTTTCAGATATTTATTTGTAAAAAAAAAAAAATGAAAACCATTTATCATTTTCCTTCAACTTCCCAATTATGTGCCACTTTGTGTTGGTCTATCACATAAAATCCCAATAAAATATATTTACGTTTTTGGTATTAACATGACAAAATGTGGAAAATTTCAAGGGGTATGAATACTTTTTCAGGGCACTGTATTTGTGAAACCTTTATCCCAAAAGGAAAAAAAATCTTTGCTGTACCTGCTTTTAAAGTATTAGCTGGAGCTTGGCTTCAATTTGTTAGTGCATTTAAATCTGCTAGTACATCTAACATTTCACTTCCTTCAGACTGACAATGCTGCTGTCTAAATGTGCCCCCTATGCTCTTTCATCCAGAGTGTAGGCACTCTAATACAGGTGGTGGGCTACTGGCCAGATCACCAGGTGAAAATAGAGGGGGGAAAAAAAGTCTAAGAAGAGAAAACTGATACAGCCATCACATTGAACAACTGGTAAGCTGCAATATATTACATTTTTGGCTTTGGGTTTAATAGATTTAATTTTTAAATAAAGCAGATTAATAGTTTTTCCATGCAGGAGATTCATCCAACCCTACACACACGGCAACAAATAAATTACAACCTGCAGATTTATCAGTGTTTTCTGCTCACTCCATATGGACCCCCTCCCTCCATCCCCAAGACACACTGCTGGATTGGCTCTCTTCGTCATATAAACTTTGTTATGTGTTCAGGCACAAAATGGCCTGGACAGATTCATTCACTGTGCCTCTTTCTCCAAAGATATTAGACAAAGTTGCAGCTCCAATCCATTCAGGCACAGACAGGCTTAAGGACATTCAGGGGGACATTTATCAAGCAAATTAGTGATGGAATTAGTCTCAAATCTGAATGCTTCTCACTTAGCTAAGTTTGTGTGAGTGTACATTTGTATTTGCAACCCCTGCATCCAGGGCCATCTTAATAGCATCATGGACCCCTAGGCAAAGTAATACACAGGGGCCCCTACCAGCCTGCCCCAATTTAGGCACATACTCTCAAGAAATAAAGCATAAATAGTTCATAGAATTAATAATATATTGATTAGTACCATTAATTAAATCAATTTTACACAATGAGAAAACCAATGCCATAAATCAAAGACTAATCAACACAACGGGCATAGTACAGGGGGAGGCAGAAAGATGCAGTACAGGAGGGCACAGTAGTGGTTCCAGGATACAGCCACCCTGGGCAGTGGTATACCTAGAGCATTTGGCACTCGGGCCAGATCCCATATCTGGCACCCCCCAGGGAGGCAGTGCACCGAACATCGATGTCGAGTGACTTTAGGGTAGCATACTGGCAGGTTAGGGTAATATTGAGACAGATTAGGGAGGTATAGAGCAAGGTTAGGGTGTGTATAGTGCCAGGTTAGAGGTGTACATAGAGCATGGTTAGGATGTGTACATAGAGACAGGTTAGGGGTGTACATAGAGCCAGGTTAGGGGTGTACATAGAGCCAGGTTAGGGGTGTACATAGAGCCAGGTTAGGGGTGTACATAGAGCCAGGTTAGGGGTGTATATAGAGCCAGGTTAGCGGTGTATATAGAGCCAGGAGGTGTATACAGAGCCAGGCTAGAGGTGTATATAGAGCAAGGTTACAGGTGTATATAGAGCCAGGTTAGAGGTGTATATAGAGCCAGGTTAGAGGTGTATATAGAGCCATGGTTAGAGGTGTATATAGAGCCATGGTTAGAGGTGTATATAGAGCCATGGTTAGAGGTGTATATAGAGCCATGGTTAGAGGTGTATACAGAGCCAGGTTAGAGGTATATACAGAGCCAGTTTAGAGGTGTATACAGAGCCAGGATAGAGGTGTATACAGAGCCAGGTTAGAGGTATATACAGAGCCAGGCTAGATTTATATACAGAGCCAGGATAGAGGTGTATACAGAGCCAGGTTAGAGGTGTATACAGAGCCAGGTTAGAGGTGTATACAGAGCCAGGTTAGAGGTGTATACAGAGCCAGGTTAGAGGTGTATACAGAGCCAGGTTAGAGGTATATACAGAGCCAGTTTAGAGGTGTATACAGAGCCAGTTTAGAGGTGTATACAGAGCCAGGTTAGAGGTATATACAGAGCCAGGCTAGATTTATATACAGAGCCAGGATAGAGGTGTATACAGAGCCAGGGTAGAGGTGTATACAGAGCCAGATTAGAGTTGTATATAGAGCCAGGTTAGAGTTGTATACAGAGCCTGGTTAGAGGTGTATATAGAGCCTGGTTAGAGGTGTATACAGAGCCAGGTTAGAAGTATATACAGAGTCAGGATAGAGGTGTATATAGAGCCAGGTTAGAGGTATATACAGAGCCAGGTTAGAGGTGTATACAGAGCCAGAATAGAGGTGTATACAGAGCCAGGTTAAAGGTGAATATAGAGCCAGGTTAGAGGTGCATATAGAGCAAGGTTAGAGGTGCATACAGAGCCAGGTTAGAGGTGTATACAGAGCCAGGTTAGAGGTATATACAGAGCCAGGTTAGAGGTATATACAGAGCCAGGTTAGAGGTGTATACAGAGCCAGGTTAGAGGTGTATACAGAGCCAGGTTAGAGGTGTATACAGAGCCAGGTTAGAGGTGTATACAGAGCCAGGATAGAGGTGTATACAGAGCCAGGTTTAGAGGTGTATATAGAACCAGGTTAGGGTGATATAGTGACAAGCTAGGTCTGCATGTAGTGACAGTGTAGCGTGCTCAGTCACTTAAAGCACAGACAGTGATGCAGATTCCTGGGCTGCTGTGTTCTCTCTCCTCCTTTTTCTTCTTTAGCTGGGGAGGGGTCAGCCTGAGGGGAGGATTCTGAATAAGGAGTGGAGGAGGCAGCCACACCGCAACCCCGCCCATCAACTCCGGCTGCCTCGGGAGAATGCGAACATCCCTGAGGGACAGCCTAACATTTACAAATGACATGAGGAGTTCCAGACAGCCTCCCCAACACCGCTGGGCTCTCTGCTGACCCGTCCAGCTTTTTTACAAAGTTGTGATGACGGGGAAAGTGCAAGGGTCCCACATGCATCCGGGGGCCCCTGGGCAGTGCCTGCTCATAAAGATGGCCCTGCCTGCATCTAAAATTCTGGGCCACCAACTGAGACAGATTTACCACAGTAGATAGATTTTTACTCCAAATAGGTGCACAATTAGGAATTCATTCGAACCAGGTTATATTGTTGCAGTCCTACTTTATAACAGAAAATGGAGGAAGTTTGAATGAAGCTGAACTCTTATAGTAAATATATCTCATAGGGACATATTTCTAAAGAAGTGAATCTGACATTCGCCAAACATTCACTGCATGTCAATCTTTCAGGTACATGTATTTAACTGACGGTGCCGGATTTACGGTCAGCCTCTTCTTTTTCTATAACAAATACAACTATCCTCAGTCACCTTTTTCTGTTACAACTCTGCAGGCATGCTTGGCTCATACATATTTTAGTACATACACATACAATTATCATAATATATACTTACATTTCCTGAAATATCAGTCTGGGAACTAACATTTCTGTGCAAAGACAGATATGAGCTATTCAAAGAAGTCTCACTGGTCCAGAGATCTGACTGAGATCCTTTGTTAATGACAAAGCCATTTTTCAACTTGGCAAGACTCTGTAAATAAAAAAAATATCCTAACTATATATCATACTTTTAAGTAGCATCATGCCAGTATGTGTTACTGGCATGGTATTATTCCATAATTCAATAAATGTTCAAATTAAATTAACCTATTATATTCACAAAAAGGTTTAAAAAAAACTATGATTACTGATGAAGTAAATCAATAAGTGCAAAATTTTCACTTTGCTGAAATTTTGCAGGATCATTTTTGTAGATGCTAGGTAATTAGGGGCTGAGATAGCTTAAGGATCAGGGTGCAGTTAATGGTATAATGTCTTCCTATCAGTTACTTTGTGCTTGGGGAAGACTGCATTTCTTAACCCGGCTGCATATAGGGCTTTGATCAGTAGTGGCTTGTGAAGTTTTAGGATGGGGTGGCGCCAGACCCCGCCCTTGTTTTTTAACTCCTCCCACTTCTCATAAGCCCCACCCCTTATATAATCCACCCACTCAGTCCCCTGTATTCCACCCACAGTGTCAGGAGTATACAGATCAGCATCACCGGACAGGGTATACAGCCCAGCATCACAGATACTGTATATAGCCAGCATCACAGATAGGGTATACAGCCAGCATCACAGGATAGGGTATACAGCTAGCATCACAGGATAGGGTATACAGCCAGCATCACAGGATAGGGTATACAGCCAGCATCACAGGATAGGGTATACAGCCAGCATCACAGGATAGGGTATATAGCCAATATTACATGATAGGGTATACAGCCAGTATTACAGGATAGGGTATAGAGCCAGCTTTACAGATCATGGTATACAGCCAGCATTACAGATCATGGCAGTAAAGCCTCACCCCCCCCCCCCCATGAGGGTAGTCGGGACATCAAAGCTGTGCACTTTCCCCATCTAGGAAGTGGGTGGGCAGCGGTATCCAGCAAGCGGGTGCCTTCCTTCTCCTCCTCCGCCCGTGGTGTGGATCACAGTGGCATCTACCGTGCATCCCCCTCCTCCTCCTGCAAGGCGTCCAATCGGATCGCCTGACCATTTAGCCAATCGGGAAACAGGTAACAGACCCGCGCTCCCTGATTGGCAGAGAGGTGATTCAGTGTTAGAAAAGCGAATATTCATTTGCTTTTCTAACAAACGTGAGTGGGCTGTGAGCGCAATCCTTTGCACTCAGAGTCTACTCTATTTTGATGCCTATTAGAGCCTATGGCTCTAATCAGGTGCTTAAAGACAAAAAAAAAAAAATCCCCGCTGCTGTAGTTCATGTGGCCGGCGTCCTGACTTAAAGGGGCCAGACGCATGAAAAGGGGATGGCCACGGCGGCCATGGATTGATTCATGCTATGCATGAATCTTTCCATTTAGCACATAGGGAGTGGCGAGGATAGAGGGGGCGGCGCCCATGCACCCTTAATGGATGAAAGTTGAAGAGAATGTGTTCTACCACCTAGTTGGGTTGACTGTATCCTATCCACATCCTTAATTTGATGGTAAACCAACCAAGAATTTCTTTACAGTGGAACTTTAAATGGATAGAATGTATATAAAATTACAAAAGTTTATTGACACATTAAATTAATAAAAATTGATTGAATAATGGCAAGATAATTCTTGGTCGGTTCACTCTTAATGGATGGGCCACCCCTGGCTTTGATTTACCTTCCGCATACGTGCCTGTGGACTTGTATGAAAAAATATCCTGTTCTCTTTGTATTGCTTACTTGGTGTGAAATCCCTGGTGTTCCTGCCAGTCCCTCTGCTTTCCTATTAGAAACTGAACACAGTAAGCAGAGCACAACGTGGTCAGTTCTCTAGCTGTGCTGGGAACTCAGCCTGCTCTCCTCCAATGATCAAACTTGTCCTGACACCCCCACACTTTTCACTGGGAAGATCAGTGTGCTGCGGTTTCTCCTCCCTCGGCTCTTATGCAGCTGAGAACAGATGGTATATGATCACATAAAAAATGAGGAGAAAAGGGGTATTCATAATTTTATTTTTTATATCTACACATGTTTTGCCTTTCATTTCGATCGTAAACTGAATGGAAAGGGTTTACAGTACATATACTTTAGAAATGAGGCTTCATCACATGCAGTCTGTCTGCATCAGCCATGGTCATCTGCCGCTAACCGCTAGTAATTGCTGTCTTTGCGAACAACTGTGAGGAGTCAAGGATAGCCCACTTGATCGCCCTTAGTGTTAACCCCCTCCCTGCCAGTGACATTTACACAGTAATCAGTGGCTATTTTTAGCTCTGATCACTGTATAAACGCCACTGGTCCCAAAAAAATGTCAAAAGTGTCCGATCTGCAGGCCGCAGTCCCACTAAAAATTGCAGATCTCCACCATAACTAGTAAAAAAAAAAAAAAAAAGAAAAGAAAAATGCCATAAATCTATTCCCATAGTTTGTAGACACTATAACTTTTGCGCAAACCAATCAATATACACTTATTGCGATTTTTTTTTTACCAAAAATATGAAGAATAGATATTGGCCTAAACTGAGGAAGAAATTTGTATTTTTTACAATTTTTTTCTATATTTATTATAGCAAAAAGTAAAAAACATTGTCTTTTCAAAACTGTCGCTATTTTTTTGTTTATAGTGCAAAAAATAAAAAACGCAGAGGTGATCAAATACCACCAAAAGAAAGCTCTATTTGTGGGGAAAAAAGGACATATATTCTATTTGGGTACAACGTAGCACATTGTCGGTTAAAGTGATGCAGTGCCGTATCCCAAAAAATGCTCTGGTCAGGAAGGGGGTAAATCCTTTCCGGGGCTTAAGTGGTTAAAGAGCGGTAAAGTGCCGCTAAAACAAGGGTCACTTTACCGTGGCCGTGGCCCCAGTGTGAAAGAAGTCTTAATCAAATGGCTGTTCCTCACAGTGCAAGGAATGTCGCCTAACTTTTGTGATGACTGCTAAGTGAAGAATTTTCTACCAAGTTTACTGATGGACCATCTGCTCTGCTAATCTTTCCTCAAAGGTGAAGCATCTATGTGAATTATTCATTTAGTTGCCTTTCTCTGCAATCTTTCCACTTCCACAACTTCCTTTTGGTGTACTAGTGTCCAAAACTGAGCTCATATTCAAAATGAGGATTTGATGAATACTTTTCATAAGGGCTAGGTTATGCCTCTCTCTCAAGCCTACTGGGCAAATACTTAATAAATATACCCTTAAGTGGGTATAGAAATATCATTAACAACCACAAACTGTGAAAATAAGCATGCTCAAGTTCACCTGACTCGCTTGCATGCAAGCATCATATTGACAACAGAGATAAAATAGCCGTGCCATCACTGCCTGTTAGCCAAACTCCTAGCTTAGTAAAGATTAAACAAAAACATGATGTAAGCAAAAACAAAGCCCATGCTAGAATGACAAAACTTTTTTAAATTAAATATGTCATTTTTATGCTGTGTCGTGAATTGTGTTTTCTACAGACTGCAACAAAGCAATTCTCATGCATATGTTACCTGTATTAGCTCCCGTTTCTCTCTTTCTCCTGAACTGATCGCTTTTTTGATGGCTTTCATTTCATTCAGAATAGCTTGAGCTTCATCAAGTTTATAACCACCATGGTTTCCCGACATTTTCAGATCAATTCTGTATTTTTAAAGAGAAAGGAAGGAAAACAAGGTCTCTTTAAAGCAGTAATAATTACTTTATACATTCACAATATGTATCATTTAAAATTCAATTTGGATAGGTTTTCATTTCTATATACCATTCGCAATATGATTTTAAAGACTAAATGAGGATTCCAATTCATCTTGAAACTATATTTAAGAACACAGATTTTTGCTTTGCTGTTTGTACAAACTCCATGGACTGGCTATGGGTTTTTACCATGTCTGTCGCTCTATGTAGTAGCCCTGAAGAAGGGTTGACAATTCCCCCGAAACATGTTGGCTCTACTTGTTAACTTTTATCTTCAATAAACTACTATAAAATTCATCAAGTGAATCTTTTTTTGGATATTGGGTACTCCTCCAATCACCCAAGTGTTTTTTTTGTAGCACCTTCGATAGGTGCAGCTCATGTAATGTTATCCAAGTGCATTGTTGATTCACCATGACCAATCTTGGTCAGGTGCTTGAGTAGTTTAGGGGTAAAAGTGGGGGTAAATTAGGTCTCTTGGGGCATTAACACTTGAGGATGTAAGCATTGCATCTTTTGCAACAATCTATCCCTTGTGTTTGGAGAGCAGAGTCCCCTCACATTATATATATATATATATATATATATATATATATATTTTATTTTTTTTTTATTTGACAATTTAAAAAAAATGTATTTCACATAACAAAGAGGGAAAAGAAACAACAAAGGACATCATATAAGGTCCACAACAGATACAAATTAAAAAACAGAGGTCTGAAGGGAATTCAGAGATTGCATCAGCAAGATATCTTCAAGTGGTAGTACCAGTATTTGGCCAAAAGTACATGTCGAACAGTCAAGCTTTATAAACATTAGCAACTGGACCCAATCCCAAAAGGGACCGCTTAAAGTCGAGCAGAGCCCAGGGATGAATTCCAACGCACTGCTCATTGCCTTTTGATAACTTCCAAAAATAACAACAGAAGAAAAAAGAAAGAAAAGAAAGAGAACCAAAGCAAGAAAGGTCCTGAGCTCATCACTCCTGGAGGAAAGAGTATGTTGATACCGCGCTCAGTTAGGCACAGTAGAGCCTCACAAGAGATCTTTTCACGAATGCCAAGGCTCCCAGACCGCATTATGCCCCTCGACAGGGTTGGTGAGGCAAACCGTAAGGGACTCTATAATCTCCACATCCTTAATCCTGGAGTGAGGTAAACCAATAGGGACTCAATAATCTGCACATCCTTAATCCTGGTGTACAGCTCAACGGAGGTCAGCGGTGTTTGCCTCTTCTAATGGAGGGCTACAAGGCATTTGGCAGCCGTTAGAATATGACGCAACAACTTCTTAGCTAGCCTTATGAAAGAATCTTTAAGTTAGCCATTGTGTTAACCATGGATAACACAGAATAAGAAACATAACCATGTAAATTGCCCCTATACAATCACCATGTTGGACCCACATTGTAACAGTAGTAAGAGATTAAGCTATAAACAGTAACAAACCAATAACACAGAAACAAATCTGTTCAAGCACCTACAGTAAGCAGTTGCTCTTGGTGGAGGGTCCCCCATTGAGTTGTGGGGTATGCTCCTGACAAGGGTTTATCCCTTCATAGGAAGTAATCCATTATATGGAGTAGGACCTATTGGGAATATGTTGCAAGCCAACATGAATTGACTCTCCTGGCCTCTCCGCCACTTCAGAAGTATATGTCAATTAGGTAGTAAGCACACCAGGTGCATGTTAATAAATGAATGAATATGAATAACATACGCTATGGGGAATGCCAAAGAGATTCGGAACTTCCTGAATGAGGAGCCGCTTTCTAAGGACACTGTAAATTAAACAATTTTGTTTTGTACAGCTAATATTGTGAATAAACTCATGTGTAAGATCAAATGCTTTAGCCTTCCAGTTTAATGAGAACACTAATATCAGTGTTCTAGTGAGTTAGTGTGACACCCATATATAATGGTGAATAGTCTTCTATTTTTATGCGATTTTAAAACATAAAAAAGAATGGAAGCTGGCAGAAAAACAGACAGGAAGTCCTCCCCCATATATAACCCATAACTCCCATGCAGGAAGTACTTCAGTTTTGTAGCAAGCAATGAACACAGAGCAGGCTATAATCATGACTATCTGGAATGTCCCAAAGCAATGCACTTGAGGGGAGGGAGACACAGACAAAAACAGCTTATCAATCCTAAGGAACCTACTCTGCCACCTGTAACATGCTGTGGCTAAAGCAGTATCCTTTGCGGCTCCTACATCCACTTGGTAAAACTTTGTGGACGTATGCACCAAAAATGGCCTTGCAGACCTAAGCCACTAATGCCCAATAGTAGGTAGCCTAAGAGTCTCCCACACTCCTAGTAGAGTGCATCTTTATCTGAAAAACATGGATACTTACCCTCCAAGCCCTAAGCTTGAGTAATAAACTGACAGATGGCGCAAGAAAATAATGCTCTAGACACCGCCTGTTCTCTTCTACGATCCTCTGGCAGCCAAATAACGAATCGGACTGCATGATTGCTTCCAATGACCTTAAATAGAACCTGACAGTGCGAACACCATCCAAAGTATGAAAATATTTTTCTCCTGGTGACGGAGGACTATGAAAAAGGAAGGCAAGACAATGTCCTGAATCAAATAAAAACCTGAAACTACTTTCAGCAAAAAAAGCTGGGCGAGGGTGTAACCCCACTTGTGACGGTGAAGGATAAAAAGATGACTTCCTACAAAAATAGCTGACAATTCTGACACCCTTCTTGCTGAACTAATCGCAACCCCCTTCCAAGTCGATAGGACTAATGGAATCTCACAAATCAGTTTAAAATGTGGTTTCTGTAAGAAACAGACCCAGATTCAAATCCCAAAGAATATAGGGGGAACTTAACAGGTGGAACCAAATGGGTCACCCACTGGCCAAAGGTACCGGTCAATGAGTGAGAACAATCGGCCTTCTGGAAGGAAAACTTACAGAACCGCCATCTGACCTCTAATGGCACTTAAGGCTAAATTCATTTGCAACCCTCTTGAAACAATAAAACCAAAATACAGTGCTGCGCTACTAAGTTTACTGCAAAAATAACAAACAATATATATGAAAACAGGTGCTCATCAGCAATTCAGAATCTCAATCACCACATTTCTAAAATGAATGCAAAATTAAGACCCCTTTCACACTGAGGCGCTTTACAGGCGCTATTTAGCAAAAAATAGCGCCTGTAAAGCGTCTCAAAAATACCCGCCAATCCACCCCAATGTGAAAGCCCTGAGTGCTTTCACACTGGGGCGGTAGGCTCGCAGGATGTTACAAAAAGTCCTGCAAGTAGCATCTTTGGAGCGGTGCGGTGAGCGGTGATACACCACTCCTCTACCGTCCATGCCCATTGAAAACAATGGGGTAGTGCTTCCGAAGCGGCTGCACACCGCCTCAGAAGTGCGGTGCGGTGGCACTTTTAACCTCTTTTTAACCCCTTGTGGGGAGTTAAAAGTGCAGCGCTCCCGCCGCCATAGCGCCACTATAACATCAGTATATCCCCACTGAAGCTAGCGGGGATTTACTGCTACTGCCCACCTCCCCCAGTGTGAAAGTGGCCTAAAAGTCCATAAATCTATTACAGTCCATAAAAAATATGTGAAATGTGACTAAATGTCACAAATCCACAGATAAGCGAGTGCAGACAAATCCAAGAGTGCTCATGCTTGCCTCCACCTGTATCATAGGCTGCTCACCTCACATTTTGACCCGTTTCGCCAGCAGGCCAAAATTAGCAGTTCCCCTCTGGGGATGACAAATATATCTGACGTGATGCTGGAGCTTTGAATGCTCCGTATCTCACAATCAATCTAATAGGCTCAGTGAGCCCCGATAGCTCTCATCAAATGGCGGATATAGAAGTAAAAAGATGGCAGAATCTAGTGCTCTCCGTATTAAAATTATTTATTTCCCACATATAATAAGTAAAACACTCAAGTGTGGCACTTCAAGCAGTGCTAGCTGAACAAGCAAGAAAACAACAGTTTCACGAGATGGCCGTGGTGTGATGCCAGCATGTAGGCTCCAATCCCTATACGCGTTACATCAAAGTGTAGACTTCTTCAGTAGGGGTGGGGCTAAGTCATCACTCCACTGCACCCCTGACCGAAGGAAAGACAAAAATGTGAACAAAGGTAGTTTTCAGGGGTGCAAAATTCCTGGTTTTACACCAGGACACACAAGATTTCCAAGTCTTGTTATAAAATCTTGAATCCCCTCCAGCGTTCACTGGAGCACTGAGCTGTGGAGGGGGTGGGAGGGGCTGGCTCAGGTTCTCAGCTGAACACCGAGAGGCTGAGCCAGCTGCCAGTTCAGGCTTCTGGGTGGATCCCAACAATATGGTCAGGATTTTTTCAGAGCCTGGACTGGCTCTGTGATGTCAGCCAACAGCAGGCTTTGGCTGCACTCCTGTGATTCATAGGAAAAGTATAGTTTAAAAAAGCTTTGGCCATACTTCTCCTTTACGTCTGTCATGCACCTTCCTTGTACAGTCAGTGCTTATCCCACAGAAAATGTCTGGCATTGAAACCCATGCATGAAGAGCTAAAAATATTCAATGTTTCTGATTGTTTTTAATGCAAAATCTGCGGCTGTACACTACAGTTACAGGGGGGATTGCTTCCAAGCCACCACAAACCACCTTACTTTCTATTTTACCGGGTTCCTTCAAATATATCAAAAAAGGTCTTCTTCGACACTGGTTGACAGTAGCGGAATCGGCCATACCACGCCATTGGCAGTCGACACAGTCCCCCTGTGTGACTGAGTGGTTCGCAGAGATTGATTATATTAAAAGGATGGAGTCGCTCATGGTGTATGAATTGGATACACATGGACAATGCCATCAGATATGGCCCCCCTGGAGGATATTCAGGGAGTCAACAGATATTCAGAATCTTTCTATGAAATCATAGTAGTTCCCAAATAAGTGAAGCTTCTTCATGGATGCCTACTCCTGACTGCTCTTGACATAATTCTAATTTACTTTTAAACCCCCTTTTTTCACTACCATCCCCACCCCTTTTCTCTCTTTTTTTCCCTCACCTTTCCCCTTCTGAGTTGCTGCTGAATATAAAGGACCAGAATGCTGTAGACCAGCCCTCAAATTTTCCCCTCGCCTACTCACATTTTGCGAGTGGAAAATGATGGCTGGCGAACATGGGCTAACTCGGAGAGGGGAGAGGGGCGAGCACCGGCAGCAGGCGGGGTTGAATGGGAGCTGTTCTCCCAGCAATCGCCCCAGGGAAGAGAAAGGAGTGCAGGATCATAAGAGCGCAGAGGAACATCGCTGTAACAGCTTTCATTAGAATTGCCAAGTGTTGTTCCCCACATTCGCTGTCACACACAGTCCCGCCTCCTGGCTCAGGTACTTTGAAAGACAGATCACCTGTCCAATGCCGAGATGTGTGACATGTATCAAAGTACCCGGGCCAGGAGGTGGGGCTGTGTGTGAGGGCGAGCGGTGGGAACATTGGTAATCCAAATGAAAGCTGTTACAGTGTTCCTCGGTGCTCTGATGATCTGGCTGGCAATCCTCTTCCTCTCCTCTCTCTTGCCTGGCACAGGTAGGCTGCATTGATGGACACAAGTAGGCTGCATTGATGGACACAGGTCACACTGCATTGATGGGCACAGGTAGGCTGCATTGATGAGCACTGATAAAGTTGTTGTTAATATTTATTTTTGTAACTTAATTCTGCATAAAACATTTAAGTGTCATTTCAGGAGATAATTTATGAGGGCGTGTTTAAGTGCGTTATTAGGCAAGGGGCAGGGTTGGGCAACTGGTGGCAAGTAACCCTTAAAGTGGTTGTCTAGCCATTAAAAAAAAATAAAAATAAATACCTGCAAGACAATAGCATAATGAGCTACTATGCACCGCAATACTCACCTTGAAACGAAGATCCGACCAGGCTGCTCGGTCCCCTCTGAGGGAGCGGACATCTTCCCTCGGATCTTGCTTCCGGGTACGCGGCTCCGACGCTGTGACTGGCCAGAGCTGCGAGACGTCACTCCCGCGCATGTGCGTGGGACCCGTCTTTATACACGGCGCATGCGCTGTAACGAAGCAGCTGTTTAGAGGGGGAATATCTCCTAAACCGTACAGGTTTAGGAGATATTCATTTTACCTACAGGTAAGCCTTATTATAGGCTTACCTGTAGGTAAAAGTCATAAAATAGGGTAGACAACCGCTTTAAGGCCTGGCTAGTAGCTCAGGACTTGAAATTTTGAGCCCTGCTGCAGTAGACCATAACTATTAACAGTAGTGTGTGGGTGTGGGGGTGTGTGCGTGTGGGGGTGTGTGTGTGTGTGTGGGGGGGGGGGGTTCACTGTGCTCCAGTACCCAATAATAGATATTTAAGTAAATTAGTCCATTTATTTAGTAATATAGGTCTATATAACACATGTTCTACTTTTTTTCTTATTTTTTTTTTTGTGGGGTACTCTTGTATTACATACAATGTGTTGCTCTATGCCATGGTGACCCCAATAAGTATTGTGGATTGTATATTTTTTGTATTGTGATTAGTGGTATGATAGTACTATCCATGTATGAAATTTTGTATGCACAAAGGTTTCTCAATAAACTTCGATTGAATATAATGCAAAATCTAGTGCCCTGAATCCATGTTTTTTTTTTTCTTGTAAGGAAATGGTCAGTGACTATGGCTTGCTATTTTAAACAGGGGTTGGTTGGCTGAGTTGTTGAATTGTGCTTGTACAAATATTTAAATTATGTAATTTTAACTCTCTAATCACAGCCTTTGCAGGCTACTTGAGTACTTTGCCGTCACCTGTGTTGTTACTATGGCGCATAGCCTCCAGTGTATATGTGAGAATAAAAACTCATATTCCAGTTGTAACACAGAAAACATTTACATGGTAGGTTTCCAGTCTATATACTGAGCACAACTAATGTATAATCCACTGACTTCCTGCTCTGCCGACTTCCATCATCCAATCATGTACAAGCAAAAATACTAACTTTTTAAATGATTTTCTTTGCACATATTGGGGTATTCTTCGCAAAGTGAATTTTTACCACATTCACTTAACTTAGTGAAAATTCCCTTGCAAAGTAAGCAACCTATTTGCCTTTAGTAAATCAACTATTCAAACTGTGAAGCAAACCTTCAGAATTCTCATGCAACTACTGTTTATAGTCAGGAATATGTGTATACTTCCTCTTTATATTCTCATATGAAATCTAGGTGGGATTATTGCTGTATTCACTACAGTTGGATTCCGTTTTTTTGCTCTACAGATACACAAGTAGCCCTGCCACTACACACAGGAATATATATGCACAACATAACGTGTCCATGTGCCCAAGGAGACCTTCCCAGTCTCCTATTACCCTTAAATAGAATCTGGGAGGGCATTTCCAATAATGCCAAGCCAGGACCAGGGCCATGGCATCATTAATCACTGCACAAAGTGGGAGAACTAATAACCTTTGCTGGCAGGTGAGAAGAGCCACTTAACAAATAGGAAATTGGAGAACACTTGAGTTTCTATCATCACTACAGAGTGAAATCCATATGACTTTTGCTAAGGCCAGTACAAAACCAGATAGTTATCCATTAAAGAAAATTTGCAGGGAATTACTGGTTTCAGGGTTTGTGACACCTGTTTATACATCATGGCATACCTTGCGGACACATCTAGAAAACTGAAACAATGAAAGTATCTCTTCAAGGTAAAAACACAATTTATTTACTGCTAATGATAAAATGTAATGTATTCAAAACAATGGATTTTGCTACTCACTCTAAAATCCTTTAGTAGGGTAGTTCATCATGGCTTACACACTGGTATTTCAGCCACACTGGTATTTCAGTAAGAAGAGTTTAGTGGTTTAATGGTTTATCAAGAATACAATAAGAGTAGAGAATGTTCTTTTTTGTCTGTATTTGGGAATTAATGCTGAAATACTATATGACAATTCATTCAAAAGGTATTAGTAACTACTTCAGGAGTTCTTTTATGCACACATTGAAGAAGGCTTGTTCTGAGCAATAAAGCCTTACTAAGCATGCCATGTCAATCATAGCAAGATCAAAAAGAAGCCTTCCTAATCCTCTGTCTCTATTTGATCTTCACTGAAATGTAAACGGCTACTGTAAATATGCATGTTGCAGATTAATTTTCTTTTGTTTTCAAAGCTCGACACCAAAAGAAACAACTCTGCTCATAACATTGTTGAACATATATGAGTGATTGCTCCAGTAAAAAGGAATGAAATCAAACATAGTGTTAATTTCCCTGCATTATTCATAACAGTTAGAGGTTCATGTTTATGCAGTACTACCCTGATTTTGTGATAGCACAAAATGAATCCAAATTTGCTCTACTTAAAGTTAAAGCTCTATTTACATACCTACACACTTCTCTAGTTCTGTATATCATTTTCTAGATATGTGGAGACAAACACTTACTTGGGTTACCATTCACTGCCACCAGGTCTGGGTTCCTCAGCACAGCTTCCCCAAACATCCATTGGGAACAGCGTGCACCGAGTATTAGATATCAAGGGACAGAGCAGGCTCCCGCAGCTGCCTATCAATTAGTTTGGAGAAGGGAACAGGGGGGGCAGCTTGCCATGGGGCTGTGTGTATGCACTGATACACACAATGTTGTGGCACACAGCATATACAGTATATTCAACCCTAGTTCTGGCCTTGAGTGCTCAGTCAAAAGTGGCTCCAGAGGACTGCAAGGGAAGGGAGCCACCCTAAAATGGAAAGATGGGGACAGTGCCAAGCAGACCACTTTATTCATCAAGAAACTAAAACTAAGATACTGTACATCAAGATGCAGAAAGATGTGCAAGTTGATTCAACAGCAGTTGAAATAGCTAAAACAAATGTTTATTATTACTTTAAAGTGCTACTAAACCCACAACAGTAAAATCTGTCTGTATTGTGCATTAAAGCATGCTTGTTATACTCACTGTGGAACTTAAGGGGTTAATCCTCTGCATTGTGTAAAAAGGCTCTTTGATCCTGTATGAACAGATAACATCCCCCCCCCCCCCCCTGCAGGGTCTCTCTTGGCAAGGCCAGATAAGGCACAGTCAGAGTAGTTCTCATTTACATGCTCAGTTTGGTCTCTATTGCTGGAGAGAACATTTCCTTGTTCTCAGAACTAGCCAGGACACATGATATTGACCCCCCCC
>BLSH010209071.1:1327249-1345636 GCA_018402905.1 Glandirana rugosa | reverse complement strand
GAACTTGAAGTTTTATTTAACCAGATTTTGACTTTAAAACTTATATTTACAATCATTTTCCCTTCTTGTTCAAGACTACCGGAGGAAGGGTTAAAGGACCCTCGGTAGTCTTGACTGTATGGATCCCTATTTTGACTGTTCTCTGGGTTCCTTTAATAAGGTCTCTTATTTATTTTATTTCGTTCAATAGTGGTATATAATTACTCTGGAATAATTTCCTTGGGTCTCTTGTCAGTTTTATCCCTAGGTATGTCAGTTCTGATGGCTCCCAGGAAATTGGGAAGGAGGCCATCAGAACTTGTTCTTCCCTTTTACTAACATTTATATTCAAAATTTCAGTTTTAGACCAATTTATTTTGAAGTTCAAGCAGTCCCCATAGCTTTTTAAGATTTTGAATAAATTAGGAAGAGATATTCTGAGGTTAGAGATATAAAGCAACACATCATTTGCATAAGCAGCACATTTGTGTTCCTCTTCTCCGA
Organism: Glandirana rugosa; assembly: GCA_018402905.1. NCBI lineage: Eukaryota > Metazoa > Chordata > Amphibia > Anura > Ranidae > Glandirana > Glandirana rugosa. The sequence continues at coordinate 1,345,153 of BLSH010209071.1, read as the reverse complement.
TCTTAATTCCTTTTATATCTGCATTCTTACGGATCATAGACAGCAGTGGCTCCAAAGTTAAAACAAACAATAGAGGCGACAGGGGGCAGCCTTGTCTGGTACCATTATACATTTTGAATGTTGTTGACTTTGCTCCATTGATCTTTATATTAGCATTTGGATGGTTATAAAGGGATTTGATCCATGTCAACATTCTAGGGCCTAACCCTATCGCCTCCAGTGTGCCCAACATGAAGCCCCAGTTGAACGCTTTTTCGGCGTCTATGGACATGAGCAGACTGGGGATTACCCCTTTTTTAATTTTATTCAATAACAAAAGTGTTCTTAACCCACTGTCCCTTCCCTCCCTCCCTGATCAGGGTGGATCCACTCCTTCATTAGAGTTTTCATGCTATTTATGAGCATTTTTGCAAATATTTTTGTATCCACGTTTAGTAACGCTATTGGCCTATAACTTGAACAAAGGGTCAGATCCTTCCCCTCTTTGAGTAGTAACACTATAGAAGCCATTGCCGATTCCCTTCTCATATCCCAGTCTCTTCCTAAGCCATTCATATATGAGCACATCCTCTCTAGTAGTTGCTCCTTGAACAACTTATAATACCTGTAAGTAAACCCGTCTGGTCCAGGGCTTTTGCCTGAGGAGACATCTTTTATTACTATATCAATTTCTTCTACAGAAATAGGCCTCTACAATAATTCCAACTTTCCTTCTGTTAGCTTAGGTAAATCTGCTAATTTCAAGTAATCTCTGATTTTCAATTGTTGGTTTGGGTCTTTTCCTTCCTGTCTTAGTTGTGTAAGAGTAAAGGGAGCTATAATATTTCTGGAAGACTTCTGCTATTTTTGAGGTTGTAAATATAATTTCGCCTTTTTTATCTTTTATTTTCTCGATAAAATTTCTAGATTTTTTCTTTCTAAGCATATTTGCTAGCTGTTTGCCTGATTTATTGGCTCCTTGATATCTTTCCTTATCCAGCTTATTAAAATTCTCCTCGTCGCCTGATCCATTACGTCCTTTAGTTTATCCCTACTTTGGGCATTTAAAAGCTGCCTCACCTCTTCGTCTGGTTTTTGTTTGCGTTTTTGTTCTAGCTCATATATTTCTTTTATCAGTTCTTCCTTTATCCTATTTCTTTCTTTTTTCTTTTGCGCTCCTATAGTAATTAATATTCCCCTTATGTAGGCTTTGTGGGTCTCCCAGATAGTTGCTTCGGATACCTCACCATTGCTATTACATTAAAAAATTGTATCAGTTCTGTTTTTAGCCTCTCACTTCATCTTGTAGTAAACTTTCATATAAACGCCAACTACACATCTTTTTATTGCTTCCTGTAACTCTAAAGCCTTGTACACATAATGCGATGGTCGTATGAAACCGGTCGTTGTACGATCATCCGGCCGTTAGTACGCGAGATTAGAACAGCCGACGAACGACAGTCGTACAACAGGAGTTAGATGAGAAAACTTTGCTTGTACGAACAAGCGGTCGTACGACAGTTGTATCGTATGTACAGAGAAGTTGGTCCAAAAAGTTGTACTGTGCAAAACACGCATGCTCAGAAGTCAAGAACGGCCGGAAGTGTCCGTTCGTTCCCAATTCACAAATTACATGCACCTGAACTTTCTCTTTATACGTTCGTAACAAGTCACTACGTTCGGCTTGGTCATACGATCGTTTAGTGAATGTCAGTATGCGAGATACATGAGCCAAGTCTGGGGTTCAAACAAAAGTTGAAAACCTCAGCTAATATCACCGAACCCTCTTTAAATTAATTTAATTTTCTGATAATCTCATCTAGATATGCTATTGGATTCTTATTTGGACAGTATACATTTGCCAATGTGTACTTGATGTTACATAGCTTCCCTTTCAGAAATAGAAATCTTCCTTCGGGGGCTACCATCCTCTCTTCAATAATAAATTGAGTTGTCCTGGAAAAGCCTGGATTCGTGGGATATGTGTGTGTGTGTGTGTGTGTGTGTGGGAATGTTCACTCCTGAATATATGACTTGAGTATGTAGTAAGGGTATCTGTATATACTTTTAAGCTGGAACCGGAATCACCCTTACAGCAACATTTCGACTCCTATTCAGTTCCTGAATTTGTATGTTTTGAATGTGAAGTCCTCTCAAGTATTACTATTAGATAAAGTGCGTCTAGGTACGCGAACACATTCTGCCATAGGCCCCTGACAAAAGGCTTGAACCTGAAACGCGTCGGGCTCTTTTCCTCTTTCGTAGGACTGGGGAATGATGTAAAAGAACACATACTCTGATTGGTGCGAGTCGGCTGGATGCTATTCGTTCACGATTTTAACAGGACATGATACTCATGTAGATATTAACTAGATATTAACTAGTTCAGTTGCCAGTTGTGCGGGGTCACGCTGAGTTAAATCGCCCCTGTGTGAACCGGCCTTAGTGCATAAATTAATCAGCCTAATTTGCAGCACTATCGGCTGATGCTGATTAATTAAAAAATGCCAAAAATCGGCCGGCCGATAGATCGGTCTACCTCTAGTATCTACTAAGAGATATTAATGTTTTTCTCCCCGACATACACTTTAGGGTCACAGGTTGAGGGCTGCATTATCATGTTAAAATATAGAAATATTGTTCAATGAAAGTGAAACCTTTATGTAGATATTTAAACCATAAATAATAGCACCACCAGATAATCTCACTATATTTGCCACAGCAGGAAGCAGGATGCATGACCCTTTGAAAAAAAAATGCTTAGAAAAATGGTATGTAATTGCGCAATACACAATAAAATCGAGTGCATTTAAGGAAATAAATTAAACTAGCTGGGTTAAAGTTGTATGTTTCTCAGCTGGGGACACACTTGCATTCAGGCCTAACTGAGTGGCACTGCCATAGAGATACAAAGAGAATACTCCCATAGTCCCAAACAAATCAGTTACTATGTAGGTGCAAAATATAGAAGTAGCCGTGTGATATAGTAGGCTGCAAGTTAATTATCCATTAACAACTTGTTTTTTAGCACTCGATTTACAATTCAGTAATTGCATTAAGTGAAATGTAAACATAAAGCAGACAGCACTTACTGCCGAAGTGTTTGGTAGCCATTTTCCTTGTATTGTAGTTCTTGCTGCATATAGGCTACTTCTCTCTTCAGTTTGTTCACCTGCATTTGGGGATGTAAGAAAGTTTCAACATTGATTTACCTTATTCATTAGTAAAAACCAACATAAGACACACTGTTATTTTATTGGGGGGATTGTGGTATTGGGGAAATTATACTTATGTGGTATGTGCTTTTCCAATGAGTTGTGCCAGTCCAAACTGTATTTTATGGCATGGCAGCCCACTTTTAATAAATAAATGGAAAGTTCACATAGATATTAGTTGCCCATGCGGGGGTTCTTCCACAATATGAACAGTCAAGTGAAAATACCAAGTCACCTGACTCCTTTGTCGGCAGCAACGCTGCTCTTTGCTCTTCTTACCAGTCCCTTCTACTGTGTTGTCCAGGTCTACTGGTTCAATTGGATTCCAAAGCCTTTAGTTGCAGCGCCCTGCTGCATAGGCCAATCCTGGCCTCTGGATAGGGTTTTCCTGATACCCCAACAGGAGCCCATCTGATTCCTGGAACCAGACCTTCTGTATCCTGCCTGCTGGCTGGGGCTCCTCTGACCCCTGGGTGAAACTCTCTGTCTCCCAAACTGGGAGCTCTGGGCTATCCTCTGTACATTATGTAATATCAAAACAACTTTGAAAAGCCAGACTTTTAATAAATACTCAGAGGGCCAGGTATTATTAAACAGAAAAAAGCAGAAAATTCAATTGAATTTTTTATAACATTGTTATATAATGATTTTCTGACCTGCTTTTTAACATACAGTTGTGCTCATAAGTTTACATACCCTGGCAAAATGTATGATTTCTTGGCCATTTTTCAGAGAATATGAATGAAAACACAAAAACATTTATTTCACTCATGGTTAGCGTTTGGCTGAAGCCATTTATTATCAGTCAACTGTGTTTACTCTTTTTAAATCATAATGACAACAGAAACTACCCAAATGACCCTTATCAAAAGTTTACATACCCTGGTGATTTTGGCCTGATAACATGCAACACAAGTTGACACAAAGGGGTTTGAACGGCTAGTAAAGGTAACCATCCTCACCTGTGATCTGATTGCTTGTAATTAGTGTGTGTGTATAAAAGGTCAAAAGAGCTGCTGGACTCCTGACAGACCCTTGCATCTTTCATCCAGTGCTGCACTGATGTTTCTGGATTCTGAGACATAGGGAAAGCAAAAGAATTGTCAAAGGATCTGTGGGAAAAGGTAGTTCAACTGTATAAAACAGGAAAGGGATATAAAAAGATATCCAAGGAATTAAGAATGCCAATCCACAGTGTTCAAACTCTAATCAAGAAGTGGAAAATGAGGGGTTCTGTTTAAACCAAACCACGGTCAGGTAGACCAACTAAGATTTCAGCCACAACTGCCAGGAAATTGTTCTGGATGCAAAGAAAAACCCCAAATTACTTCAGGACTCTCTGAAAACATGTGGTGTGGCTGTTTCAAGATGTACAATAAGGAAGCACTTGAAGAAAGATGGGCTGCATGGTCGAGTCGCCAGAAGAAAGCCATTACTACGCAAATGCCACGAAGTATCCTGCTTACAATACGCCAAAGAGCACAGAGACAAGCCTTAAACCTTCTGGCACAAAGTAATTTGGAGTGATGAGACCAAAATTGAGCTTTTTGGCCACAACCATAAACCCTACATTTGGAAAAAAGTTAACAAGGCCTGTGAAACACGAAGGTGGAACGCTGATGTTTTGGGGATGTGTGAGCTACAAAGGCACTGGAAATTTGGTCAAAATTGATGGCAAGATGAATGCAGTATGTTATCAAAAAATACTGGAAAAACATTTGCATTCATCAGCCAGGAAGCTGCGTACGTGGGACGTACTTGGGACATTCCAACTTGGGACATTCCAGCATGACAATGATTCAAAACACAAGGCCAAGTCGACATGTCATTGGCTACAGCAGAATAAAGTGAAAGTTCTGGAGTGGCCATATCAGTCTCCTGAACTCAATATCATTGAGCCACTCTGGGGAGATCTCAAACTTGCAGCACATGCAAGACAGCCCAAGAATTTCCAGGAACTGGAGGCTTTTTGCCAGGAGGAATGGGCAGCTTTACCAACTGAGAAGATAAAGAGTCTCATCCACAAATATTGCAAAAGACTTCAAGCTGTCATTGATGTTAAAGGGGGCAATACACGGTATTAAGAACTGGGGTATGTAAACTTTTGATCAGGGTCATTTGGGTAGTTTCTGTTGTCATTATGAATTAAAACGAGTAAACACAGTTGATTGATAATAAATGGCTTCAGCCAAACACTAACCATGAGTGAAAGAAATGTTTTTGTGTTATCATTCATATGCTCTGAAATCATAAATTCTGCCAGGGTATGTAAACTTATGAGCACAAACTGTATAGTTCTTATTTGTTAAAAATTATTTTTAAAGGCCAACTCCAGCCAATAATTTTCTTTTAGTTTTGGCTAGTGGGGAAGAGATTGCGGTGACCCCATTGGAGAGATTTCTCCTCATTTCCTATTGAGACAGGAAGTGAAATAAAAAAGGGATGAAAAGGGATGAAACTATAATTAGGCTATTATTACAGTCTGTGCATCAAGGATTTTGTAAACAAATCCTATATCTGTAAAAGAATGCTAAACATTAAGAGCCCTATTGACAGTAATAAAATGTAACTTTACACTGGATTGTTCAGTTCAGGTAATCAATTCAAGGGAATTTAAAATACAAATCTTTCCCTAAGCTTGACTGACCATTTGAATTGAACAAAAACACACTTAGAAATGCTCCTTTGCAAAGTAGCCCAACTTTTAACATACAGTACCGTTGTAATTTTAAATAAAAGTAGTATGGCAATTCTTTTGTAGCCAAACTTTTCTTCTGGGTCACAGGAGTGCACTTATTTCTGCACTCCTGTGACCCAGATTCAACTAACAGTGTGCTAAAGCTTGTCGGCTTCCATCACAGAGCTGCTCTAGTCTCTGGATGTATCCAGATAATAATGTTGGAATCCACCCAGGTGCCTGATCAGAAAGCTGGCTCAAGTATCTCAGTACACTGCTGAGAGCCTAAGCCAGCCATTTCTGCCCCTTCCACAACCTGGCGACTGGCAGTCACTGCTCTCTGCTCAGTGAAGACCAAGAAGTGATTGATCAGCTGTCATGTGATCACTCAGTTCTCGGTCAAAGAGCCAGCAGGGACAGCTTCAGCATCAGAATGATGTTGCAGCCACATAGGTGAGTATGTATGTTTGTTTTTCTCCTTAGTCATTTTAAATAAGTCATAGATTTTCAAATAAATGATATGGACATACCCTGGACTTTGCAGTAGCAATTTCAGCTTTCAGAATTTCAGGATCATATTTTGAATTAGAAGAGGAACTTGAAGCCACTGAAATAAAAGGGAAAAAAAAAAACAAAAATATAATTTCAAGTGCATATAATATAAATAATTATCTGTATGGGGTAGTTCCACATAAATGCAAATGAGAAATTATACATGTTTTGTAATAAATGAAATCAATGTTTTGGGGGGGGTTTATAAATCCATATTTCAAACATATTTTCAAAGCATGCGTTTTTATCGTGATATATAGCGTAGCATGAGGGTTTTAGTATTTGTGAAAATGATTTTACTGCATAGCTCCCTCAAAACTGTCCCCGATTAATCTCAGTGCCTGCACATTTCAGCAATGAAGATGAAAGTGCAGACTATTATAAAATTGCTTGTATTTTCAGATGTAGCACTGAAATCTGAAAAACGTGATATGGTTAAAGGGTGGTAACAGTACTGCTGCCTGCTGTCTTTATAACTTTATTAAAGGTAATAAATTTCATTTAAAACACATCTATGGTGGAGCCAGAAAGAAGTCCGTGATGTGTATATAATGTGTATACAAAATTACACAATTTTTTCAAGCAAAACATTTCAAAAGCAGTATTTCTTTAAAAATGATAAACTAATAATGTCATTGTTATGATGTTCATTAAAGCCCAAATGAAGTCTCACTGTTACTGTAATGCAATCAAACTGCACATACTGTAAAAAAATGAATGAGGGATTATTTTCCTTTCTAACGGGTAAGTGCTGAAGCAAGGATAAAAATGAAGCATAGTCAGACCACAGGGTTCTCACACAAAGCAGAGGCCCGACTCTCTATCAGTGCATTACACACCCCAAGCCCTGCTCCGAATGACAGCCCTGCTTAGGTAAGAAGGGTGAGGGGGGGTGAACAAGCATGCTGCTGCATTGTGCAAGAGCTGCACTCTGACTCTGTTATGTGCGGTCAGCATACGTTATCCTTAGCAGTTAATAAAAGGAAAGGAGTCCCATGACTGCATTACACTAACAGCAAGGCTTTATTTGGGCTTAAGTGGGTGAGTGCTCAGGTTTTCCTAAAAACACAAATAATCAAATGGGTCAATTACTTTCATTTTTTCCACTAATACTTACAACTTGGCTGAGATCCAAGCTTATGTTTCCAAACATCGTGAAGCTGCCTATATTCCTGCTGAGCTAGTTCAAGCCTTTGCTGTTTGACTTGGTAAATCTCTTTTTGAGCATCCAGAGCTTCCTGAGCAAGCACTAAATAGTCCTTTAACATGCACTCCTGTTGTCTTCTCCATTGCACCCGAGGATCCTCTATCTGTGTGGTTTCTGCAAAGAAATTAGCAAATATTCTGATTAACCACTTCAATACTAGGCACTTATACAACTCCCTTCCCAGACCAATTGTCAGCTTTCAGCGCTCTCACAATTTGAATGACAATTGAGTGGTCATGCGATGCTGTAACCAAACAAACTTTTTAACATTTTTTCCCCACAAATATAGCTTTCTTTTGGTGGTATTTGATCACCTCTAGGGTTTTTATTTTTTGCGCTACAAATAAAAAAAAATTTCTCAGTTTCTGTTATAAAACTTTGTAAGTAAGTTTTCTACTTCACTGATGGGCACTGATGAGGCAGTACTGATTGGCACTGATGAGGTGGCACTTATATGCAGCACTGATAAGCAGCACTGATGGGCACTGATATACAGCACTGATGGGCACTCATAGGCGGCACTGTTGGGCACTGATAGGCTGCAATGATCAGAGGCACTGGAGTGCCATCCCTAATGGGCTCTAGTGGGCTTACCTGGTGGTCATGGGTGGGCATCCTCGGGGGGGAGCAGCACTGATAATCAGTGCAGCCCCCCCCATCAGGAGAGCAGCCAATTGGCTCTCCCCTACTCGCATCTGTCAGTGCAAATAGAGGAAAGCTGTGATTGGACACAGCTGATCACATGGTAAAGAGCCTCCGTCAGAGGCTCTTTACCTAGATTGGAGATGCAATGTGTCAGACTGACACCACACCACCGATCGCCACTAGAGTTAGACCAATATGGGCTTTTCTCTGGCCGATGCCAATGCTGATACTTAGAAATCGTGGTGGCCGATATATGATGCTGATTGTTTTGGGCAATATGTTAGGCCGATTTTTCTTTTTTTTTTTTTTATCCCTTCATCTCATAAAATCTAACAGTTAAGTAGTAAGAAGTGATACAGAAAATTGCTTAAATTAAACATGTATTAAACACCACAACAAGCCTCCAAATAGTGCACTTGTATGTATAATTTAGATTAAAAAAAAAAAAACTATGTATCTTAAATATTAAATACACAAAAATAGGTAATCAAAACTTTTGGATGAAAAAAAATGGACTAACTTTACTGTTTAGTTTTAGTTTCATTAAAGTGTATTTTTTCCAAAAAAATTGCATTTGAAAGACTGCTGCGCAAACACTGTGTAACATAAAATATTGTAAACTGACATTTTATTCTCTAGGGTCTCTGCTGAAAAAAAAAACAATAATGTTTAGGGGTTCCAAGTGATTTTCTAGCAGAAAATACTGATTTTTACTTGTAAGCAACAAATGTCAGAAAAGATTTAGCCTTTGAATGGTTAAACTGAGCTAATTTACACACCGGAGTTCATTCCTTTGAGAAGTATAAACATTGTATCTCACACAGTCATGATAACTGAAGAATTTCTCAGCCATCAATCTGTTTAAGGCTGGGCGGGAAGTGGTTAAATACTGTAGACCAGGGCTTAAAATTTCAAGTCCTGAGCTACAAACCAGGTCTTAAGAGTTACTCGCCTCCAGTCGCCCCACCCAAACCCTACCCTGCCGCGCCTCTAATTCCGCCCTTAAACACGCCCTTTTTATTCATCTTAGATCAATTAAGTACGATTGCCGATAGTTTGTATTGGCTTTTATTTTTTTCTTATTCAGTGTAATATTTACAAATTATACTGAGGGTGGACAGGGCAGTGATCAAAAATTCTGGGGCCCCATACACAGCTTTAGGCCTGGAACCCCAAATACATACACACTCTGCCCTCACTGTACACAAAACAGCTCCTCCCCTCACTTTTACACACAGACCCTACTTGTAAAGGAGGTCTTCCTAGTCTCAGCTCGTTTCCACAAAGCTGAAACATGTCACTGAAACTCATAGTGGAGCTGCAGCCATCACAATCTAGAATACAGTACAAGCAGCACTCACACAAGGGGTGCGCATGCAGGAAGCAGCCACAGGTTGTAGTAAAGAGCCAGATGTGAGCTAAATAACAGAGCAGCAGAGAAAGACAGAGCAGCCGCGGTAAGAGGAGGAGGAGGGTCAGGAAGCACCCGCCGCCATATTTCCTTCTTGGCAGGTGTGTTGCACTCATCCTTCGTTTATTTCCACTCGCCAATTGTGAGCAGACGAATGGAAATTTTGAGGGCTGCTGTAGACTCTCCTAGTTACAGCCATTTAAGGACCGTAAGAGTTTTGTGGTAGCAAACCATCTATGGAAAAATGGAACAGAGGCAGTAATATAAATCAGATTCTAACCATTCTTCATTATAGCCAATAAAATAAAAATAAAATAATAATAACAATAAAAAAAAGTCCCCTGTCCCATTGTGCACGAACATGTCCTGCACACATTTGTGTGTCCCTCAAGCATATGTAAATGTTGATTGCACCAGACATGTGAGGTATCGCCGTGAACGTCAGAGTGGGAGCAATAATTCTAGCACCAGAGCCCTGGACATGCAATATCTCTTCTGCAATAAAATAATCTTACCCGACTGCTTGCAATGCCAGGGTGATTGAACTCCTGAACATGCGCAGGAGATACATAATCTAGACTCAGCAAATCAAGGCGGCTGAACACCAGCACCCAGAAGAAGATGGGGGAAAGGTGCCAGTGCTGACAAGGGATCTGTGGACATACAGCCATTTGCACAGAGACAAGTACTGTGGACTTCCGTTATGGTTTGGTGCAAGACTGTATCATATATAGTTGGCTTATTAAAGGGGGCTTCCAGATTCCGATGAGTCCCCGTCCGCAGACCCCGACAACCAACAGCCAGGGTTGTCGGGAAGAGGCCCTTGTCCTCATCAACATGGGGACAAGGTGCTTTGAGGTGGGGGGCGCAGAGCCCCCCCTGCCCCAAAGCACCCATACTCCCCATGTTGAGGGCACGCGGCCTGGTATGGTCCAGGAGGGAGGGGGCCGCTCGCTCGTCCCCACCCCCTTTCCTGGCCTGCCGGGCTGCGTGCTCGGATAAGGGTCTGGTATGGATTTTGGGGGGGACCCCACGCTGTTTTTTTCGGCATGGGGTTCCCCTTAAAATCCGTACCAGACCAAAGGGCCTGGTATGCTCCTGGAGGGGGACCCCATGCCAGTTTTTTCTTTAAAAATATGGTGTGGAGTTCCCCCTCAAAATCCCCAGAGCACAAGTCGCATGCCAAAGTCGGATCAGTGAAGACACGGATACGACTTTGATCCGACTTCAATGCCTTTCAATGGGCTGAAGTAGGATCAAAGTCGGACAAAAGTAGTACAGGAACCTTTTTCAAAGTCGCTCCGACTTTGAAAAACACATGTCGGACCAGTTAAGACGGCTCTCATAGGGAATCATTGTTTTTGTGACGTAATGCAACTTGTGCTCTTCATGTCGGTCCGAGAATCGGACTAGTGTGAACCCAGCCTAAAACATTTGTTGTGGGATGTGAAAAACATCCACACATTCAAGGCAAAAATTGCTATACTACCGCTATTATGTGAGATTCCCATTTCATCAGTGGCACCTATTGGGCTTAATGCATTTTTTTTCCCCAGAACGAACGCAGGTATCAGAGGAAAAAAAAAAAAAAAAAAAAAAAAAAGGTATTGCGGCCACTAGATGGCAATGATGATATAGGATAATAGGATAACATATATAAGAAGAATCAGATTAATTTTCATCCTGATTGTCTGTCATATTCACACAACAAACATTTTATACATACACCCCTTTGAGTTAGCGTTCCATTGAGATCAGTATTGGATTCTGTTGTTGGTGGCACAAGCATGTGCTTAGAACCCCTTTGAGTATTAACTGCACACAAACCATTAAAAAAAAAAATAACTAAAGTGTGTATTAAAAGTCTTGTGGCTCATGCCTTGTGCTGTGGACCTGTATAGGACTCCAACAAAGATGACCCTAGAACAATGGAGGTACCAGGGTTTATATTACAGGCGTCTTATCTCTTCTGGGAATACCAAGAAGTCACCCCTGTCAACAATGGTGAAGTTTGGCCTGAGGTCACCCGTTGCAGTGAAACGGTCTTCTGTGCATCCTTAAAATATGTTGTACCACGTAACAGAAAACAACCAGACCCACAGTGAGGCAAAGCTTTGCATACTTAAAAATCCATGCAGCTGGTGCTGATGAAGGTTGCAGGTGGCTGGAGGTGACAAAGTCACTGTAGGAGGAAAGGAGAAGAGCACCAGGGCCAGTGGTCTACAGAGCTTCAGAAGCAGGAATAGCAGTCAGTAGACGCTTCCTCTAGGCCTAAATGGTGGGAGAACGAACATGGAGCATGAGTGCACAAAACTCCACCTAGGAGGATGTCAGTGCTCAGTTCACTCTGACTTACAGTCATCACTATAAGAAATCAGGCCAAGAAGTTTAAAATGGCACCCAACGCTACCAACCGCGATGTAGTTTCCAGTGCTTCTGGAGCCCAGTGCAGCTGGTCTTACTCAATATTTAAGTCCTCTGAGTTTGGGTTACACTAGAGGTTGTGCAAACGGATCTGGACCTGCAGAGCACTTTACTACTAGTTGACACAGTACATAAAGTTCTAGAAAGAGCCAAGGCCCAAAGGTCATTTTCCAGGCAAACCCCCAATATTACAGTGTATCGGAATGCAGATGCAGCTTACAAACGCTGATCTAGTTCAGGCCATATCGCCTTACTCCCAAAAGAGTCTACAGAGACTGGGTCACACTGGAGGTTGTGCCATGGCTCTGAATCTGGAGAGCACACTGCAGCTAACAAACAGTACACAGAGGTCTGAAAAGTGCCACAATATGGAGCCCAGTGCCTGAAGGTCACATTTCAGGAGAACCTCATCATTTTTAGCCCAGTGGGATTTGGGTACAGTCACTAAAGCTATTGCTGAAGATAAGCTCATATGAATACAAGCTGCATTCAAGTAGTGTTTCTTGAAGTTTTGATTCAAGTCACCTGAGAAAAATTATCTACAACATACTTCAAAGAAATAAAAAATTAAAAATAATAAATGTAAAAAAAAAAAAAAGGTTTGCGTTTTTCTCAGCAGAGGCGAGGAAAAGGCATCCTACCTCTGAGGAGATCAGCAAAAAACATTCATGATAGTTGGAGGTGGGGGTTATACAGGGCTGGCTTAACATTTCTTTTGTTTTCAGAGACAACAAGAAAACAAGAGAAGGGCTCACTGACCTAGTGCGATTCAATTAAAATATTTATTTGAGAGTAAAAATGACAAAAAACATACTCAAACATGGATGATAAAAAGGCATATAAAAAAACACAATATGCACGAAACGCCTCCAGGAGTACAGGCGGTCCCCTAGTTACAAACATCCGACTTACAAACGACTCCTACTTACAAACGGAGGTAGACAACAGGAAGTTAGAGGAAATCTCCCCCTAGGAAGGGAAATTCACTGCTATAAGAGTTATGGGAAAAAGATGTCTCCAATGATGCTTTATCACCATGGTTTGTTTCCACAACAACCCAAAATTTTCAAAATCCAATTATCATTGGGACAGGAAGTGAGGTGAAATCTTCTGAACAGAAACATAGACAGCAAAACAAACATTACAGGGTTGTTACCCCTTCCCTATGCTGTCCAAAAAGCTTAAGAATCCGTTTTTTGGCTGAAGCTAAACTTAAATAATGTACCTGTTCCGACTTACAAACAAATTCAACTTAAGAACAAACCTACAGTCCCTATCTTGTTTGTAACCCGGGGACCGCCTGTACTGGGATGCTCCACATCTGCAAGGAGACCAGAACGTGTCCGTAGCGGCCAGGCTAACACGTTTCAAGGTCGGACCCTCTTCCTCATTTCTTTTGTTTGCCAGTGTCCAGAATGCTGAAGGTGGCAGTATAACCCAAATGTCTATGAATTACAACCTTCTTGTGTCCACAATGGATGAAAAAGAAAATGAATCACACACATTTATGAATAAATAATAAAAATAGTATTCTTCTGACACAAATGGTATTTGCTGGTTTAAAAGTAAGCTATTAAAGATGAGGAAACCTGACATCACATATAGGTAGGGGATACTGGTAAGTTTTTTTTCTTTACATTTTTTGGACTTTAGGAAATCCATATTCTGTACGCATTTTCCGCACCACAATCAAAATGTACTGGGTGTGCGATCCGCTGAGTGTGTCAATGTAACCCTAACGACATCTCAAACGCAGATCGTAAGCGCAAATCATTAGGGAGACCTCTTTTCAAATATGCAGTTCAGTTTTGGGCACCAGGTCACACATGGATATCGGGGGAACTGGAGAAAGTGCAGAGAAGGGCAACCAAACTGATAAGAGGCATGGAGGAGCTTAGAGGAACTGAATTTATTCTCTCTTGAGAAGAGGGCGAATAAGGGGGATACGATCACCATGTATAAATACGTAAGTGGTCTATAGTGTAGAGTTCCTTCACTTTCAGGCCATTACAGAGGACAAGAGGGCACCATTTATATCTGGAGGAAATAAGCTTTAACCACATACATAAGGCTTCTTCACAGTAAGGGCTGTGAAAATGTGTTCACAAACTAGTTCTGGCCAGCTAAGAAGAGTGTTTTAAAAAAAAAGCTTGATACATTGCTAAATGCACAAAATAAAACTGGATACTAACATTTATAAGTAATAACACCAGGGGTAGTTGAACCTGGGAATTACCAATTTCCTCCTGGGAGATCAGTAAGGAATTCTTTTTCGACTGCTGGAGCACATTGGGTCATGCTTTGATGGGTTTTTTTTCCTTCTTCTGGATCAGATGTGGTATAGGATTGTGCATATGGAGGTTTTCTTCAGTATTTTTTCCTTTTTTTATCTTTTGGTTAAATGGCCTTTTTTTAACCTGACAAAAATGCTATATTAAACCCAAAACAAAAATGTAATATATTGCAGCGTAGCAACCCTTAGATGTGGTGGATGCATTCATTTTCCCCAGCAATGTCAGTCTGGGGAGAGGGTAGTGTTAGACTAGCAGATTTACATGGATTTGACTAAAAAATTGAAGCTGAACTCCAGCTGAAATGTGCAATTACAACATTTTATTTTTCCTTTTGGGATAAACCATTGTAAGCCCCCCTTGTCAGTGTTTGTTTGTTTGTTCTGACCCTCTAACTGCTACTTAATCTGGGCAGGTTGGTCTGTTGAAGTGGTTGTAAACTGGACATTTTTTTTCTTGTACCTGCAAGGTAATGTCACATTATGTTATTATTATTACTATACAGGATTTATATAGCGCTGACAGTTTGCGCAGCGCTTTACAATATTAGGGCAGACACTACAATTACAACACAATTCTAGGAGGGAGGGTTAAATCATACGAAAGGGCAATAACTGTGGGGGATGAGCTGATTGAGAAAATAAGAAGTGCAGTTAGGTGGTGGCAGGATAGGCTTCCCTGAAGAGAAAAGTTTTCAGGGATCGCCAGAAGGTGGATAGATTTGGGGCTCGATATCGCATACCGCCGTCATACAACGGCGGCTGCGAGATCGTGCACCCGCCCGCTCAGTGTGTTCGGGGGGGAAGCCAGGGAGCGGGTGCGGCGGACTCGACCGTCGCTGGCTACCCGCGATGCCCCCCCGCACTGAAAGAACGGAGGTCTGTGTAAGTAAACACGGACCTCCGTTCTGTGAGAGGGGGAAGGGCTGTGATCACAGCCTTCCTCTACATCAGGGATATGCAATTAGCGGACCTCCAGCTGTTGCAAAACTACAAGTCCCATCATGCCTCTGCCTCTGGGTGTCATGCTTGTGGCTGTCAGTCTTGCTATGCCTCATGGGATTTGTAGTTCTGCAACATCTGGAGGTCCGCTAATTGCAGATCCCTGCTCTACATGGAAGGTGTGATCACTGCCCTTCCCCTGCTAGGGCAGCCCACACAAAGTTAGAACACGCCCAGGGAACACCGTTAACCCTTACAGTGCCCCCTGCAGGTTAACCCCTTCACTGCCAATGGCATTTACACAGTAATCAGTGCATTTTTATAGCACTGATCGCTGTATAAATGCCAATGGTCCCAAAAAAGTGTCAAAATGGTCCGACATGTCTGCCCCAATATCGCAGTACCGCTAAAAATCGCAGATCGCCGCCATTACTAGTAAAAAATAAAAAAAAATAAAAACCCCAGAAATGAATTCTCATCATCCGTAAACGCGGCCACTTTTGCGCAAACCAATCAAACGCCAATTGCGATTTTTTTTTATCTCAGATATGAGGAAGAATATAAAATCGGCCAAAACCGATGAAAAAAAATGTTTTTTTGTATTTTTTTTTTTGGATTTGTATTTTAGCAAAAAGTAAGAAATTTGGGTTTTTTTGCAAAATTGTCGCTCCTCTTTTGTTTATAGCGGCGATCAGAAAAATGACGCAGCGATGATGAAATACCACCAAAAGAAAGCTCTATTTGTGGGGAAAAAAGGACGCAAATTTCGTTTGGGTACAACGTCGCACGACCGCGCAATTATCAGTTAAAGCAACGCAGTGCCGAATCGCAAAAAGTGCTCTGGTCCTAAAGTGTGAAATCCTTCCGGGGCTGAAGTGGTTAAAACAAAGCTCTTCCAGAGCAGAGATGTCAGCTCTGCAGGCGCTATCATCTTCACCCATCTTGCTTTTGGGTTTGCAGAATCCGACTCTGTGACTAGCCGCCGGAGCCACAATAACGTCAATGCACGCGGGTGCCACCATTCACAGTGCAGGGCTCTGAAGAAATGCCCCGGTGGCCATTCCTTCAAAGCGCATACACCAGTTATGTCGCTGGCTGCATGTACACTAAATATCTCCTACACGGTGCACATTTAGGAGATATTTACGCTACCTGTAGGTAAGCCTTATTATAGGCTTATCTATAGGTAAAAGCCAAAGATGGAAGTTTACTTGCACTTTAACCACTTACCAACCGGGCTCCTTTTTTACATATGTTGGTTACAAGTAGTGTTGAGCGAACCCGGACTGTAACGTTCGAGTCCGTACCGAACTTTCGGGTGTCCATGGCACGGACCCGGACATTTCAAAAATCGTTCGGGTTCGGTCCGGGTTCTGCTATTTTACTCCACGTGTTGAGAAGCTGCAGGGCAGCCAATCAACAAGCGTTTCACTGGTTTGCCCTTAGAAGCCATCACAGCCATGCCTACTAATGGCATGGCTGTGATTGGCCAGTGCATCATGTGACCCAGCCTCTTTATAAGCTGGAGTCACAGTGCTGCAGTCACATGCTCCTTGGGTTAGTGTAGGGAAAGGAAGCTGAAAGCTTGAGGGACAGATTTGAGACATTTTGAGGCCTCATACACACGGGCGTATATAAAATAATAAACAAAACGTCGGGCCCGACGTCTGGGAAAAAAAGTCGACGTTTTTCGGCGTTATGCATTGGCGTTTTTGAGCGCTAGTGAGCGTCGGCGTCAATAGACGTTTTTTAAAAAAAAAATCATTCCTCTGCTATTTTTCAACCTAAAAACGTCGGCGTCAAAAAACGCCGGAAAACGCCGGTATAATATTAGGTGGCGTTTGTTGGCGTCTGTTGGCGTCTATTGGCGTCTCGTGGCGTTTTGCGGCGCTTTTTGACGTCGATGCAGCCAAGGAACGCGCTGGTCGTGGGTTCTCTGATACGCCGACGTCATCTACAGCTCAAAAACGCCGACGTTATTTATGTGGCCATTGACTAACATGGGGAGCAGAAAAAAACGTCAGTAGACGCCGACGTCAAAAAACGCCCGTGTGTATGAGGCCTAAGACCTGATCCTGCATCCTGAGATAGATTACTTTACTACTGCTGTCTGTGCTGTTGCTCTGAGGACAGATAGCAGAAATTAGAGATTTTACATACCGCTGCTTTGAGTTGCAGATCAAGCTCTGCATAGAACAACGATCGCTACGATCGTGCTCAACGATCAGATTGTTGGGGGAATTTGAGATTTCAAATACCGCTGCTTAGAGTTGGAGATTTGCAGATTAAACTCTGTCCAACGAAACGATTGTACGTTCGTACACAACGATCAGGTTGTGGGATCGTACACAACAATCATATTGTGGGAGTAATTTGAGATTTCACATACTGATGCTTTGAGTGATCTGACTGCACTAGGTAGAGGCTTCTGCTTAGAGGGACAGATTCTTGTTCCAAAACCATTGCCTACTCCTATAGGGCCAGCTGTTGCTGTAAGTGACACATTTTTCAAAAAACATCTCCATCTCCTAGTTCAAAAGGGAGAGTTTCCAGGTGTTGCTT
>BLSH010209071.1:1310958-1323194 GCA_018402905.1 Glandirana rugosa | reverse complement strand
ACGCGCGTTAAATGTTGACACTGTATATACCATATATAAATGAGCCGTATTGTAGGAGAGAGTGTTATATGTTTTTTTAACCCGATTGAAATGACAACAGAATAAAAAATTGAGTTTTTTCACTTTAAAAAGGGTTAAAAAACGGGAACTTTCTGGCGACGCGTTTATGGCACACTGTTTTTCGTAACGTTTTTAGCGGTAAAATAAGAGATCCCACAAACCTTTTTTACACACACACATACATACACACACATATATATATATATATATATATATATATATATATAATAGTGCGATCGTTCGGGTTCCGTCCGGACCCGGACCCGGACTTTGTCCCGAAGTTCGGACGGACCAGCAGAACCCGAACTTCCAGAGGTTCGCTCAACTCTAGTTACAAGCTAAAAACAGTTTTTTTTGCTAGAAAATTACTAAGAACCCCCAAACATTATAATATATATATATATATATATATATATATATATATACACACACATACATACACACACACATTTTTTCCAAACACCCTAGAGAATAAAATGGCGATTTTTGCAATGCTTTTTGTCACACGGTATTTGCGCAGCGGTCTTTCAAGGGCAAAAAATTGGGAAAAATTTCACTTTTTTGAGTTAAAAAATAAGACAACAGTAAAGTTAGCCCAATTTTTTTGTATATTGTGAGAGAGGATGTTATGCCGAGTAAATATATACCATATATGTCACAGTTGTAAATTGCGCGCACTCGCGGAATGGCGACAAAGTCTGGTATTTAAAAAGTTCCATAGGCGACGCTTTAAAATTGTTTATCGGTTACCAGGTTAGAGGTGCAGAGGAGGTCTTTTGCCAGAATTATTGTTCACACTCTGTGGATCACGGCAATACCTCAAATGTGTGGTTTGAACACCGTTTTCATATGCGGGCGCGACTTGTGTAGGAGTTTTCTTTGCTGCGTGAGCTCGCGGGGACGTTGACGCTTTAAATTTTTTTTTTTTTCATTGTATTTATTTATTTATTTTTAACACTGTTCCTTTAAAAAAAAAAACCCTGATCACTTTTATTGCTATCACAAGGAATGTAAACATCCCTTGTGATAGTAATATATGGTGACAGGTACACTTTTTGGAGGGCTGGGGGGTCCCCATCCCTCCTTTGCACTTCACAGTATTCAGATAGTTAAAAACTGCGATTCTGAATACTGTCATTTTTTTAACATTGGCGCCGTTAGCCGCCGAGTAAACCGGAAGTGACGTTGTGACGTCGCTTCCGGAATTTGCCGAAGGAGACCCGATCAGAAGCCAATTATGGCTTCTATCAGGTCTCCTTCTAGTCGGCGGAGGCGCCGGATCGTCGCTCCGGTCTCCTGGCTGGAGTAGAGCGGCAGAAGGTGGCGGGAGGGGGGGATGTCCCCTTCCGCCCCCTGGGATAACGACCGAGCGGCTCCCCAGCCAGATCGGTCGATACCACTGGATAGCCGACCGTCCGCTCTAAAAAACAATACCGGCTATATCCAGGTACAGCCGCTCAAAACCAGGCGCCGCCTATTTACGGCGCTGGGGCTGAACCGGTTAAAGTAAGTTAAAAAAATAACAGACTGGCTGAAAAGAAAACTAATGCAGACACCACATCTAAGAATTGGTGAGTTGCAAATTAATATCCTTTTGTTTCAGGTTTAATACTAGTTTAAATTTGTGTGTGTGTTTGTGTGCACCAGTGCATATCGATGTACATATATTTATTTTACTTGTATAATACTGTATTTCCACTTTTGCAGCCACATTGGGGTAGCACCTCCCTTATATTTGTTACATTACTCCGAACACATAGCATAAAATGTAAAAATTGCTGCTTCGCTCTTACTTTCGCTCTTACTTTTACTCTCTTCTGAAAACTCCGAAATGGAGAGAGGACTGTCTGAACTGTGCTGGCAGCTCTCATTATAAGCTATAAACAGGGGCGGACTGACAACTCATGGGGCCCCCAGGCAATAGGGGGATCATGGGCCCCATGTGTCCCCACCCACACACAAGCCCCACCCACATATTGCACTGGGCACATTACATGCATTCATCACAGAATTTCTCTACACTATGTTCAAAGTAAATATTTAATAAGTTAAGAAAATAAAGAAAAATACAATTACATTAAAGAAAATGGAACAATGGTACATCTCCAAAATGAAAGTTTTAATAAATGAACACAACATAACAGGTACAACAAATGTCTTCTTAGCTTAGGGGAGCATTCTCCACTAACCACTAATCTAAGGGGGCATTTTCCACTGACCACCAATCTAACAAAAAAAACCCCAGTGCCAGCGTGTTCAGGAGAGGAGCATTCTGCCACAAAAATAGCCTGGTGCCCCTAAAAACGTGTGTACACACGCTGAAGCACTAGGTGCGTTCAGCAAGCTTGAGCATATATTAACCACTTCAGCCCCGGAAGGTTACACCCCCTTAATGACCAGGCCGGTTTTTGCAATATGGCACTGCGTTACTTTAACTGACAATTGTGCAGTTGTGCGATGCTGTACCCAAATAAAATGTCCTTTTAATCCCACAAATCAACCTTTCTTTTGGTGGTATTTGATCACCTCTGCGGTTTTTATTTTTTGCGCTAACAAATAAAGACCGACAATTTTGAAAAAAAAAAAGAAAAAAAAAAACAATATTTATTACTTTCTGCTATAAAACATATCCAATAAAAAGTCAAATTTCTTCATCAATTTAGGCCAATATGTATTCTGCTACATATTTTTGGTAAAAAAAATCCCAATAAGCGTATATTGATTGGTTTGCGCAAAAGTTATCGCATCTACAAACTATGGGATATTTTTATGCCATTTTTAGTTATTTATTCATTTTTTACTACTAATGGTGGCGATCAGCAATTTTTAGTGGGACTGGGACATTGGACACAAAGTGACACTTTTTGGGGACCAGTGACACTAATACAGTGATCAGTGCTTAAAAAAAAAAAAAAAAAAAAAAAGCACCGTCAATGTATAAATGGCACTGGCAGGGAAGGGGTTAACATCAGGGGCGATCAAAGGGTTAAATGTGTTCCCTGAGAGTGCTTTCTAACTGTGGTGGTGGGGGGGGGTGCTTTGATTGGGGGAAGACAGAGATCTGTGTTCCTGCTTAGCAGAAACACAGGATCTCCATCTTCCCCTCTTACAGAACGCTGATCTGCCTTGTTTACATAGGCAGACCGCTGTTTTGCCTCTCCCGGGAATGATCGCGGGGTGCCGGCGAACATGTGCGTCCCAGACACAAAACTAGAAGTCACATACAGGTACGTGATTTCACTCAGGAGGGCTGCCCTGCCACAGTATATATGCGTGAGGCGGTCCAGAAGAGGTTAAAGCGGAGTTCCACCCACATTTTTCACTTCTCACCATGCAGCACTAATGTGCATCCTAAAAATGAATTGGCAATTTATTTATTTTTTTTCTGTTCACTTACCTGATTTATGCCTATATCTAATTTCACTTCCTCCTTTGGGGGCAGCGATGCTGTACGTCATTTCCGGCTTTGCATTGGCTCCTGGGAGATCTTGGTCAGCACTAATCTCGTAACATTTAACATTGACATATATGGAAAATCTTGGTCAGCTGCTCCAGTGCCAGCTGACCAAGATTTTCCATAGAAGCCAATGTTAAATGTTACTGGAACTGTGCCATGTCAAGCTGACCAAGATTGCACTACACTGCACATGCTTGAGATTGGCAGGTGCATGCTGGGTAGCCAGCATGCACGGAATCTTTGTGGCGAGATACCTTGTGGCATTTGCAAAGTAATGGCTTTCTTCTGCCGACTCGACCATGCAGCCCATCTTTCTTCAAGTGCCTCCTTATTGTGCATCTTGAAACAGCCACACCACATGTTTTCAGAGAGTCCTGTATTTCACCTGAAATTATCTGTGGGTTTTCTTTGCATCCCGAACAATTTTCCTGGCAGTTGTGGCTGAAAGTTTAGATGGTCTAGCTCAGTGTTTCCCAACCCAGTCCTCAAGGCACACCAACAGGTCATGTTTTCAGGATTTCCATTATTTTGCACAGGTGATTTGATCAGTTTCACTGCCTTAGTAATTACCACAGCTGATTCATTTGAGGGAAATCCTGAAAACATGACCTGTTGGTGTGCCTTGAGGACTGGGTTGGGAAACACTGGTCTAGCTGACCATGGTTTGGTTTCAACAGAATCCCTCATTTTCCACTTCTTGATTAGAGCTTAAACACTGCTGATTGGCATTCTCAATTCCTTGGATATCTTTATATATCCCTTTCCTGTTTTATACAGTTAAACTACCTTTTCCCGCAGATCCTTTGACAATTCTTTTGCTTTCCCCATTACTCACAAGCCAGAAACTTAAGTGCAGCACGGGATGAAAGATACAAGGGTCTGTCAGGAGTCCAGAAACTCATTGACCTTTTATACACACACACTAATTACAAGCAAACAGATCACAGGTGAGGATGGTTACCTTTAATAGCCATTCAAACCCCTTTGTGTCAACTTGTGTGCATGTTATCAGGCCAAAATCACCTTTTGATCAGGGTCATTTGGGTAGTTTCTGTTGTCATTATGATTTAAAAAGAGTAAACACAGTTGATTGATGATAAATTGCTTCAGCCAAAAACTAACCATGAATGAAAGAAAAGTTTTTGTGTTATCATCCATATTCTCGGAAAAATGGCCATGAAATCAAATTCTGCCAGGGTATGTAAACTTAAGAGTACAACTGTATACACAGTGGTAAATGACAGCCCACTCCCTCCTTCCTCCTCCATGCCCACTAGCCAGTTAAACACAATTGGGGTTGGATATTACATGTGATAGAGGATTTGCCTCCCTGTTATTCTAAGACAGGCTGGAGGGGTGTGACACAGCCTGTGACTGGCAGACATCTGCCCACACCAGGTTATTGCCAAAAAATAATAAAGATATGATTTCACATACTATATTTGTATGAAAATGTAAAACAGTTTATTGATATTATTTATTTTTACTCTGTATCCCAAAGGCTGCTTCTTCTTCTTTTTTTTTTCCCTTTATTATTTTGAATGTGTGACCAGCAGCAGAGGACTAGAAGCTCCTCATGCTTATGTTTCCCTGCAAACATGCTTGGAAAGAGCTGGGTCAGCTGTATATTGATTAGGAAAAAAGTACTTGGAATTCATTTTTTGTTTTTTTTAAAGAATTACAGTGCCATCATCCACATACAGTAATAGTAAGGGCATTGTAAATTAAACAATGTGTGTTTAGTATCACGTTAACTCCTCATACAACATCCAAAATTGGCCTTTGGACTTATTGTACATTTAAACAATTCAGAGTCCCAGAAGTATTGGCCCCCTTAATGACCAGGCCATTTTTTGCGATGGGGCACTGCGTCGCTTTAGCTGACAATTGCGTGGTCGTGCTACACTGTACCCAAACTAAATCCTTTTTTTCCCACAAATTTTGGTGGTATTTGATCACCTCTGCGTTTTTTATTTTTTTCGCTATAAACAAAGAGCGACCATTTTGAAAAAAAAAAACACCACATTTTTTTTTTACTTTTTGCTATAATACATATCCAAAGAATAAAATATATAAAAAAATATATATGTATTCTTCAGTTTAAGCCGATATATATTCTTTTACAAATTTTTGGTAAAAAAAAAAAAAATATTGTAAAAATGACACTGGCAGGGAAAGGGTTAAACAGTAGGGGGCGATCAAGGGCTTATCTGTGTTCCCTAGGTATGTCCTAGCTGTAGGGGGGATGGGCTGCCAGGGGCATGACAGGTCACTGTTCCCGATTACTAGGAACAGTAGATTTCTGTGATGTCCCCTGTCAGAACGGGGATCCGTCTTGTTTACATAGGCAGATCCCCATTCTGCCTATGTACTAGGCGATCACAGGTCGCCGGTGGACATCGAGTCTGCCCGATCTGTGGGCACGCTCCCGTAGAGTGCTGCAGGCGCGAGCGGGCGGCGCGCCAGCCGCCATACAGCTACGGCGATTTGTGCAGGAGAGCCAACCTGCTGCCATATAACGACGGCAGCTGGTCGGCAAGTGGTTAAAGTGGTTGTAAACTAGGGATGCACCAAAAATTATCAGGCGAAAACTGCTTTTGGGTATCAGCCGGGAAAAAAAACGGCTGATACAGAAAGGGGCGGGGTCAGCTCCAGGTGCTGCCCATTGCGGGGTGTCTGTGTGTTATGCAGGGGATGAGGAATTTCACATTGCGCAGATAGTGAGGCTTGTAAGAGCCTCTCTGTGCGTGAAACTCATGTAATGTAACTGCTTACAGAGACCTATCAAAACTCTGCGGTGATGTCAGGGGTGGGGGGGACCAAACAGCTATCAAACACCAGCCAATGTGAAACTCCTCATCTCTTCTATCAGTGCCACCTGTCAGTGCCACCTCATCTCCACTATCAGTGTCACCTCTCAGTTCCAGTGCCACCTGTCAGTGCCAACCAATGCTACCCATCAGTGCCAACCAGTGCTGCCTATCAGTACCCATCAGTGCTGCCTATTAGTGCTGCCCATTAGTGCCAGTTAGTGCCACCTATCAGTGCCACCTATTAGTGCCACCTAGCAGTGCTGCCTATCAGTGCCAACCAATGCACCCTATCAGTGCTGCCTATCAGTGCAAATCAGGGCCAATCAATGCTTCCAATCGGTGCCAATCAGTGCTGCCTATCAGTGCTGCCCATCAGTTCCCAGGCAGGCTGCATATGACAATTTTATATAAAAATATAAATATTTTTTAAAAACTGTCATTTTCGGTTAAGTGCATTTTCGGTTTTGGTACCAAAATTTCCATTCGGTGCACCACTATTGTAAACTCTCTTATGGTGCTTTTCTACATTCAAAGCATACTGCATTCACTTACATATAGCTCTGTTAATTTTTCCCCACAGTTGCACCGTTTGTGAGAAATCAACCTCTGTCCCCTGCAATGACGTAATTTGCACATGCGCCTTTCTGCTCCGATTCACGGCACACTCAGTGGGCTGTCAAACCCTTCACAAAAGGTGCCGTTGTCATCAGCACTCGGCGGTATCCATTTTAATCCCGCAAGAGCTCCGGCACTTGCAGGCCGTGTAAACATCGGGTCTATGGCCAGCAAGATAGGAAGTACAGCACATGCGTGGGATTATGGCAGGAAGGGTGGAAATATACTCTGCCCTGGAACAGGATTCCAGGAGCTGACATGGCGCAGGTTGCTGCCAGGAGACCGATAGAGAATATAAGGAAAATTTATATAAAACCTGACATTAATAGGAGAATTGACGGTGTACGGATTCTGTGGGCTGAAATTACTTCCACTTTAAGAAGAGGATGGACCCAATACCTCCTCTGTCATCTTCTATGTACTGTACTTTCAAGCCATATTAACAAAGGTGAGGGTAATCAAGCTCATAGAAAATATAGCCTTCACCATCCAAGTCGCTTTATAAATTGCTAACCAAATCATTTCACACCACTTATGGCTTTTCAAACACACAGATGTGAACAGACCGTTAAAACTTCATGTACATTTGCCATCCCTGTTACACTATCCCATCTGGTGTAACAGGTCCCAACTGTGCTACTGCTTGATTTCACAGCATGCAGCCTTCTGTCTTTCCTCCTATTATTATCAATGATGTAGAGTGCTAGAACTTGGGTTTTACAAAGACACCGCACATACTGTACATTAAAGTGGTTGTAAAGGCTAAAGTTCTTTTTACCTTATTGCATTCTCAGCAGGCAATACAATTTGGTGGATGAAAGAAATATGGCACATGCCCACAAAATCTTTATCACATTTAACTCATTTATAAAACCGGTGGCTGCTCTGTTGGCATTTTATTTGGCCTATACAATGTACCTATTCCAATAAGTTGCCTGCATCTAGTAAATGAAAACAAGAAATAAAAATCACATACTTCCAAAGGCACATTACTTCTTAGAGGTGCCTCACATTAAGGGCCAATTCACACTATATGCGGTGACAGAGGTTTTACACATCTGTTCCTACATAGAAACACAGGAAACAATTGTTCCATTCACACTGTCACACAGCCTAGTGCTTGCTGCAGTAAAATGCAGACATGCTGCATTTTATCGCAGCAGGCCAAATCACTCTGCAGTTTCGGGCACATTGCAGTGAATACACTTCAGATAAAGCTTGCAGAAAAAAAGAGAGCCCTGTGATACGCTCAATCACGCATCACACTGCCCCCTCGTGTGCTGCAGCAGTGAAACGCTCATGCCGCTCTGCGTTGCAATGTGATTTGGTCCCAACATTTCCTACGGAGTGAAATCTTCAGCTCCTACACTGTTGGAACATATGCTGGTGAAGGAAAATGTTTACTTATTAACATTCATTTACTTTAGCTTTCACATTGTACAATATTCGCTTAGGGAATGGGCACACTAATACACACTATTATGAATAATACACAAAAACTTACGACTGTTATGGTCAATGTAGAATACACCAACTTGAGTGTCATAGGCTTCTTCCCATCCAAGTGGCAACTCATCACCAATACAGTCAGCAAAGGTTAATGGTTTTGTATATCTGAAAAACAAAATCAATATTTTACTACCATAGACAGTACTGTATGTTTTAAAAAAAATATGTACCTACAAAAATATTTTAACACATTTGCCATTACTTAAGATAAAGAAAAACATATATTTTTTTTTTGGGAGGCAAAGCTTGCTTTTGGTGATATTGTCCTTCTTAAATTATTTTATTTTCTATGCAATCTGTAGACAAAAAATAAAATAAATTTAAAAAAAAGTGTGCTACTGTGGATAAAAAGTATAGATTTTACTTTAGATTTTGTCCTGTTTATAATTACACTAAAGATTAAGATTCTAGCACAAAACAATGCAATTTATTTACAACTT
Source organism: Glandirana rugosa (assembly GCA_018402905.1). Lineage (NCBI taxonomy): Eukaryota > Metazoa > Chordata > Amphibia > Anura > Ranidae > Glandirana > Glandirana rugosa. The sequence continues at coordinate 1,314,300 of BLSH010209071.1, read as the reverse complement.
AAAGCGGAGTTCCATCCATTTTTAAAATTTACTAGCATGCCTATACCCATCTGCAATTACAAACGGCTAAAATGTCCAAAACACCAAGCCCTTGACTCTGATTTAAAGCACCTGTGCAAGATAAAGGAAAACCTGCAAACATGGCCTGTTGGGAGTACTTGAGGACAGGGTTAAGAATCACTGACCTAAGCGATTCCCATGGACCCCTGGGGTATCGGTGTCATCTATCCCAGGAGTCCATGGGAATTGACTAATACTGAAATCTCGCGTCATTTCTGGTCTAGGAGGCGTTAGGCACCATTTTGCTATGGCGACCTGTCGGAAAGAAACAGCACAGCGCAGTGGCATTACTGCGCTGACACGAGATCGGGAGGTGCATGCTGGCTAGCCAGCAGCACCAGATCCCAGAAATTAAGACACATTCCCAAAACAGCAATGGACCCTGCCTGCTTCTGAAATCAGGGTAAATTTTAATGATTTAAAAAATATATATATTACAGTACAAGTGGTAACCATGACGAGGGAGCATTTAGAAAAAAAAATTTAACTGGAGGACAGGAACTCCGCTTTGAATAAATGGGTTTTTTGCTTTAAGATTTTGTGCATTTTATATAAAGGAGTAAAAAAAAATTGAACAAACAAAATGAATAACGATGAAAAATATTTATGTTAAAAAAACAGTTCTAAAAAATCAGAAGAACAAAAATATCTGAGGGGAGAGGGGAGGAGGAGTTATTAGAGCTCATACTGGTAACTATGGGTTAAAAAAGGGATTAAAAAATGTTATTTAACCACTTCAGCCCCGGAAGGATTTCACACTTTAGGACCAGAGCACTTTTTGCAATTCGGCACTGCGTCACTTTAACTGACAATTGCGCGGTCATGCGACGTTGTACCCAAACAAAATTTACGTCCTTTTTTTCCTACAAATAGAGCTTTCTTTTGGTGGTATTTGATCCCCTCTGCGTCATTTCTGATCGCCGCTATAAACAAAAGAAGAGCGACAATTTTGCAAAAAACCCAAATTTCTTACTTTTTGCTAAAATAGAAATCCAAAAAAAAAAAATATAAACATTTTTTTTTCCATCGGTTTTGGCTGATTTATATTCTTCCTCATATTTATTGTAAAAAAAAAATTGCAATCAGCATTTAATGATTGGTTTGCGCAAAAGTTGCCGCGTTTACGGATGATGAGAATTCATTTCTGGGGTTTTTATTTTTTAGTAATGGTACTAATAGCAATAGTAATGGCGGTGATCTGCAATTTTTAGCGGTACTGCGATATTGGGACGGACATGTCGGACCATTTTGACACTTTTTTGGGACCATTGGCATTTATACAGCGATCAGTGCTATAAAAATGCACGGATTACTGTGTAAATGCCATTGGCAGTGAAGGGGTGCAGTGGGCACTCTAAGGGTTAACTGTGTTCCCTGGGCGTGTTCTGTGTGTGGGCTGCCCTGGCTGGTGAAAGGGGATGATCACGCTTCCATATACAGGAAGCCTGTGATCACCGCCCTTCACCCTCTAACAGAACGGAGATCCATGTTTACCTACCCGGACCTCCGTTCTTTCAGTGCGGGGGAGCCATCGCGGGTAGCCGGCGGCAATCGAGTCCGCCCTACCCGCTCCCTGGCCCCCCCTGAACAGTGAGCGCGCCACTGGTGGCATGCGCTCACAATGCTAGTTATCGCGGCCGCTGTCCTGTGGCGGCATTTCGCGATAACGAGCCACCATGCTGCAGCGGGCGGTCGGCAAGTGGTTAAAGGAAAAAAATATATATTTTTTTTAATTGTCAGGTTTCTATAATGACATCACATGCAGATTAATGAACATTCCTCCATACCATGTATTAGGGTCCTTTCACACCAGCGGACCATTCAGTTCTGTCAGTTTTTTAGGCGCACCTGAATGGACGCTTCATTGTCCTCTATGGAGCGCCGGATTTCAGCGGTGACATGTCCGCTGACATCCAATCCGCTCCGATACCCTAAACACGGATGGAAACCCTATTTTCCATCCATCTGGCGGATTGGATGAACACAGACAGACGATCTGTGTTCATCCGATCCCCCATAGAGGAGAGCGGAACTCTGACAGGTCTGTTTCAACAGATGGATCCCCGCTGAGCAGCGGAGCCCATCCGCTGGTGTGAAAGGACCCTTAAGCTCTTCAAAGAGGTTACATTGTTCACGCATGTTTGTTAATATTGTTTTGACATTTGTACCCATTCATACAAGTCAACTTCCTTGTTTTATTGTATGGCAGACATTGATCATGTTCTTTCTGATAAACTTTAATAAAATATTGAACAAGAAAAAAAAATGCATTTACATGCATTTTTAGTGCATTTTCCTGTATGACAACAGACATCTCCTCCTAGCAACAGTAACACATCCCAAAAATACAAAGTGCATCAAAAACTAGTATGAACCTAGCCTTAGACAGGGGAAGTGGCAGCGTGGAAGAAGGGCAGAGCATGCAAGCCCAGTTTACGTACATTTTTTTGGGGAGGATACATTGCAGACCCAATCTCCAAAACTGTTTAAAGCGGCCCTTGAAGTAAAATGCAATTCATGGTTTACATGTACATCAATCTTGCCTGCAGAACATAGGCGAGGATGATGTCACACTCCTTCTGGCTAGATCCTGGGCAATACAGAGCAGCTGAAATCCTGCAAGGCAGCACTCCTTCAATGTACTTGATCACCTAGATATGAGATTTCACCTGCTTTGCTCTCCCTGGAAATCCTCCCGAGGCACTGGTGACTTAATATCAATGATGCAGAAGATGGGGGTGAGGCAAGTACAAATCAAAATTCTTTACAGGTGCATTTTGTAACTTCTAATTTTTCAAGGGGGGGGTATGGAGTGTGTCAGATATTGCATACAGACTTTGCAATTGCATGACACTGCAAGGTCTAGTTTAACCACTTGACAACCGTTTCAGACATACGTTATAGACTGTGTGAGGTATGGGGGGGGAACTTTTTAATCTTCAATGTTTTACGGGGACATTTCTTAAAACTAAACATGAATGGAGTGGGGATAGAAGACGTAGTAACTATAATTCAGTGGTCACGGAGCCCTCCTAAAGGTCCCCCTCGTTTCGTCCACTTTAGAGTATAGATCCACTAGTTCATGTAACGTCCTCACGACGGAACGTCCTAAAGTCGACGAGACATAACGGGTCCTAGATCGGTCTTCCTCTCACTGTAGTAGGAGCGGATACAAGACGTCCGTTCTAACTACATGTACATTTGGTACTTAACGTAAAATGAAGTTCCCGGCGAAATTTGTCAAAACCTCTAACCCAGACGTTACATAGGAGGGGTTTTTTT
>BLSH010209071.1:1226788-1239126 GCA_018402905.1 Glandirana rugosa | reverse complement strand
GGGACGTCGGGGGGGGGGGGGGGCGAGGGAGGCTAGAGCCCCAAGTAGTACCCCTAAAAGCCCCGGGTCTCAGGGCAGTCTAACTATTATGAGCCCTGAGCCGCGAGTGGCCATAAACAGAACAAACTGATGCAGTGGCACCTATGATGGACATCACAACACTGGTCCAATCCCGCTAGCACAAGACATATGATGTCTATTACAGGGCCCCGCTGCAACCAAAAGGAGGGAGTGACACTGCGGGCGCCGGGTGGCTATGATGGACGTCACATGTGAACCCCCCAAAATGTGATCTGATCCTCATGTATGTCACAACAATAGACAACAGCAATGTGTTTAAGGCGGAGTTCTGACCGAAATATTACTTTTAAGATAAAAATATCCTTAGAATACTCAAGCCTCATGCAATGTAACAAACGTATGCTGTAAACTATGCCCAGTTTTCTATTTGTGCAGCATCGTTTTCTTACTTTGTGAAGTTCCTGCACAGAGCAGCCATCTCCAGTGTGGGCATCTGAAGCCGCAGTGTTCTTCTTCCTGGATTCTGTGCATGCTGGCTACCCAGTGCGGTGCAATCATGGTCCACATGACATAGCAAAGGCGTGCCAGGCTGACCAAGAATTTCCATAGACACCAATGTTAAATGTAACGGGAGATGCCAAGCTGACCAAGATCTCCCAGAAGCCAATGCAGAAATGAGGCAGGGCACTGCGGCCCCTAAAGGAGGAAGTGAAATTAGATATAGGCATAAATCAGGTAAGTGAACAGAAAAAAAATAAATAAATTGGCAATTCATTTTAAGGATGCACATTAGTGCTGCATGGTGAGGAGTGAAAATGTGGGTGGAACTCTGCTTTAAGGATGATAACACGCAAACCATTCTAATTTTATGTGTCTTTAATGTACACACCCATTAAGCTTTCACCGTGCTGGAGGAAAAAGTAAGTAAACCCTTGGAGTTAATAGCTGGTCAAACTTCTTTTGGCAGCAACATTTTCAAGCAAGCGCTTTCAGTAGCTCTGGATCAGACCTGCACAATTCAGGAGACATTTCTTCTTTACAAAACTGCTGCAGCTCAGATTCATTTCCAAAAGGTCTGATGTGAATGGCTCTCCTGGTGTTATTCCTCTGGAACAACTATGTATTTTATAGTGGACATGGTACAGGCTGAAGCCTTCTGATTGCATTTAGCATTGTAGTACATCTGGGTAATTGGAAGTTTTTAATTCAGTTTTGATCTAACCCTTAAGAGTTTTCCATTGCCCTCACTTTTATCTCTGGGGAACAAAGTGGGGTTCGCTCTGTGTATGCAAGCACACCACAAGATTTAACCATCTGTTTTGCCCCCTCTTCAGCTAACTCTGGCAGACATGCTAGACTGCTCTAGTTCAGGTCAGAATCCTGATGTGGATCAGTTATTAGACGTGGACTTACACACACACATTTAATAACTGTCAGATTTACATTTTAGTGGAATTGATTGCTCTTGCTTGTCTGTCAAACCATGGCTGTTTAACCATTGCATACATGTGGACAAATATTGCCCTTACTGTGTGAGGCCTCATGCACACTGGACGATTTTACAACTGCTATTTTTGGTTTCAGACATTTTTTTCTGCAGCCAACAAACTCCCCAGCATGTTAACCTATGTGCCCATGTACACATAGGCTGTTAGCAGTTTTTGGCAGGGGCGTTTTCTGGCTGGACAAAAAAAAACAGAACTAGTGGGTTTTTAGAGGCATTTTTCAGCTGTAAATACGCTTCAACTCTGAAAAAAAATTTAAACTGCCAAAAAAACCCCTAAAAAAACTAGGCCATTTGGCATTCATCAGCGTTCTTGAGCCATATGCTTTTATGGGAGTATAATTTTGTCAAAAAAAGCTTAAAAACGCTACAGCTAAAAACACTGAAAAACTCATTCTACAGCTACAGCTTTCTACAGCTAACACTACTGGCTGTTTTAAAGTGGTTGTCAACTCGTGACAAACACTTTAACCTACAGGTAAGCCTATGATAAGGCTTACCTGTCGTAGGTGCCCTGCATATCTCCTAAACCTGTACGGTTCAGGAGATATGCAGTGTATTTGCTGTGCCAACGTAATGTCGGCACATGCGCAGTGAAGAAACGGCCTCCGTGTCGTTCCTCCACTGCGATCGTGCCGTGACTGTTGGCTCCCGTGAGCATGTGCGGGAGTGGCGTCACACGACTCTGGCCAGTCACAGCGCCGGAGTCACGGCCCTGGAAAAGGGGCCGAAGATGGACGCCCCCAGCACAGGGGACATCGCTGGACATCGCAGGCTTCGTTTACAGGTAAGTGGCACATAATGGGCTACTATGCTATGCATAGTAGCCCATTATGCTTCTACATTACAGGGGCATGTAGAGGAAGTAAACCCAATCTGGGTTTACTTCCTCTTTAAAACGTCCAGTGTTCATTTTCTTTCACTACTTACTTCTATTTCTTCTACCTCATCAAGACCCTCCAAACCAGGTTCCCAGTCCGTCTGCAAGGTCGGTTACTCAAATTCTACTTTAGGCAAGGCATTCCTTGAGATAAAGGTGTGCCCCCACTTTCAAGATTTGGGGGATGCATGGACAACTTGCATCCTTAGGAAGGGGTTAACGTGGGTGTGGCGCTGTCATATAAATGTGTGGCTAGTGAACCAAGAAATACATATAATCTTAACACAACATAAACGTTCCAAACCAAGGTGAATCATGAGGCGATATACTGTAAATAATAGCAGATGTTATCAGTGTATTTTCATACAAAGAAAAGGAGTCCAAAAGTTTGGGAATGGGCTGTTCATCTGTGGAGGGGGTGAGGGGAAGGTGGAGCAAATGGATATTGGTAGGTGCGTGCTCCCCTCCCAAACCACACTCACCAACCCTTCTGCTGTGGTTGTCCTGAGGATGAAGATGGCTCGGATCCCGGAGAATGTGGCACAGTCCAGTGGGTATCGACGGATCACATGGAAGAGGGAAACTCCAATGTGTAGGATATCATGTAAAAAAGACACAAAGTAGTAGGCACTTACTATGCAAATTGAGAAGTCAGACGCTCAGACCCGGAGATTACGGTAATTCCTTCAAGTAAAACAGGAAGTACGTAGGACGCTCTCTGGCTCCGTCTTATGCATTTCGTCATAGAGACGTCAACACCACAACATGGCATACATAAACCTTTCCGAAGGTATCAGAAGTCTTGCAACGACTGGACAAGTGATTCAGATTCTGTCCTGAGCAGAACTTAATGGTTTGGATTTTTTACACCCTGGTGTAGGCAATTGATAGGAGGAGAGGTTCCTACACTTAGAGGTGTTCGAGGACCTGTGCCTCAGCTTGACAGGATTGTCTTCAGGTAAAGGGATTCTTTAGCATAAATAGTGGACGCTCTGTGATTTCATAAGATAAGTACACCCTGATCTATCCTTTTCCTCTCAGCCTTCTCCTACATGTATCCTTTCTATTACTGGTGTCTGGTGTTGAAGCCTAGGATTTCCTTCTTGCCTAAGGCAGTTTTTGCCCTTCACCTCAACCAAGACAAAGTTCATACATCCCTGTGTCCAGTTCAGCTCTATTATCTAGATATGAGAATCACTGCCACTACTTTTTCAGGAAGATGGATTTCTTACTACTAGTCCCCCAATGAACACATGGAAAATCCTTCTTATATGCAACTCAAATGAAAGCCTTCTCTCTGAAATCATGCTGCATTTGACTTGCATTGTAAAACTCATGTAGATAAACCCAAATTCTCTGAAACTGCCAGCCCTAATTTCCTCCACAGAATAACATTATTTATGAGTAGTCGTATGTCCCCTGCTGAATGCTCTATTTTTTTCCACTATTAAGTCACAGAAAAATATAAGCAAGATAAACTGCAACTGTATCTAGGTTACTGCTGCAGCACTCTGCTTTTCAACCATATACATATATGAACACACACACACACACACACACACACCTCAAAATCTCAAGTCCTGAGCTACTGGCCAGGCATTAAGAGTTACTTGCCACCAGTTGCTCCTAAACACGCCTTTGTAAATCATCTCATGAAATGACATTTAAAATGTATGTATGGTGGCATGAGGGCACAGTACAGGATGGGGGGCGCAGAATGGCACAGTACAGGGGGATAGGAGGGAACAGTACAGGGGAATAGGAGGGCACAGTACAGGGGGATAGGAGGGAACAGTACAGGGGAATAGGAGGGCACAGTACAGGGGGTCACTACTGACAGTGCACTAGGCAGAGCTCTGTCTCCCATCTATGCACTGTACACAGCCTGAGGACCAAGCTCTCCTGTTCGGCCCACACAGCACACTGACATTGGAGCTGGAATCCTATTCCCTTACACATAAAGTAGCCACCACGTGCACAATGAATAGCTGGCTACTGTGTTTAGTTCTGGCCTGCGGAAATCCATGGTCAGAATGGCAGTGTCAGGAAAGACGGAGATCTCGTGTTTCCATAAGAAGAAACACGGTGTGCAGGCGCGTGCATGAACGAACGATCGTGCGCACGCGCGACCGGGAGGTGCGCATCCCCGTTCATAACCGTTCTTGGCGCCAAAGGGGCTATTTAAACTGGACAGTGGCATGAGATCAGTGCCGTTTGGTCTACAACGTTCCTGAGATCCCTGTTACCTGTTTATCTGCTGAACCCGTTCTTTGGATCTACCGGCTTGACCCTGACACCGCTGCTATCTGCCTGCCCGGACCTTTGGCTTTCCCCGACGATCCTTATGCCTACTCCTTGGTACCACGCTGCCAGCCCGCTGCCGACCCGGCCTGTGTCCGACCATCCTTCTGCCTGCTCCACGGTTCCTGATCTGCCTGCCTGCTGTCTGACCCGGTCTGCTTCTGGCCTTCTCATCCAGCATCACCTGCTTGGTCCAGCCATATGGGGCTATTGTCAGCTGTTCTCCGGAGTTCCTCCTCTGCTCCAGCTTGCTGCATCTCCAGCCTGGCCTGCGACCACCGCACCTGTGTTCATGTCAAGCACTCGTGTCATTCTGCACTCTTGAGCCTCCCATTTACCATATCAGGGGTTCCTGAGTCAGGATTGTAAGAGAGGCTGTCCTCGGCAGTTGAACACTCCACTATCAGGTGCGTGACAGGCAGCTTAGTTGCAGTAGCCAGCTCCACACTGTGCACGTTCTAGCTGTGTGACTGTGTAAGGGAATCAGAAGGGGAGGAGGAGCTCTTAGTGCTGTGCTCAAGCTGTGTGTGCTGTGCAGGGATGTGCCAGCACAGCATTAGGAGTGGTGGATTCTTTTGGGAGGTGCAGCTGGACTCTGGGGGTGGAGGGCAACAGCCTCCTAGATATGGCCACAATCTTACCACTGCTGCTTGTGTGCGTGGGATGTATACAGCTCCGAACCCTGCTTTCCTCCTTTTCTGTTCATCCGATGTGATCGGAGCAGTACACACCCCACCCACACAAGCTGCAAATGCTCAGTCTTGGGGTTTTTCCTTAGCCCCTCCGAAGTGCCAGAGGAGCGTCAGAAAGTGTGTGTGTATGGGGGGAGGGGGGCTGATAGAGATAGATATCTATATATCTATATATATATATCTCTATCTATCTATCTATCTATCTATCTATCTATCTATCTCTATATATACCGTGTTTCCCCGAAAATAAGACATCCCCCGAAAATAAGACCTTCCTACAGGTTTTGTTCGTTGTAAAATATAAGGCATCCCCCCGAAAATAAGACATCCCGATAATAAGGCATCCCCCCAATAATAAGGCCCACTGTCACACACTGTCTCGGAATGAAAAATACCTGTAATTAACCATAAACTGGTTACTACAGTCACTGCTGTGTGGAGGCGGAGCGGACGTCGGAGTGAGCGGCGAGCGCGGGGCGGGAGAGAGGAGGAGGAGACTTTCGCAACTGTGGTGTGAAGAACAGGAGGATCAGAGCGGACGAGGAGCAGCGAAGGTGAGTGCTTGTCTGTCTCTGTTGACACTGCCTGATGCTCGCAGCCGCCCTCATGATGTCAGTGGCAGACCCTGCTCCAGCCCAGGTCCAAGCCCCAGCGAGCCCAGTGACAGTCCCCAGGGCCAGCCAGGCCCCAGCTAGGCCAGCGCAGTGACAGTGTCTGAAGGTGTACACTGGCACAGGGGTGGGGGGGAGGGGGATCACTTACTGTAAAATGACACAGGAGGATCAGAGGGGGCAATTAAAATGACACAGGAGGATCAGAGGGGGCAATTAAAATGACACAGGAGGATCAGATACCGTATTCTTCTTCATGGAAAAATAAGACATCCCCTGAAAATAAGACCTAGCGCATCTTTGGGAGCAAAAATTAATATAAGACACTGTCTTATTTTCGGGGAAACAGGGTACATACATACATACATACATACACACACACATAAATAGCCTCTGGAAAGCGCATGAAAACCTCCTCCCATTCATTGCAATGGGTCTTTTCACACTGGGGCGTGAGCTTGCGGGACATTAATTACATGTAACTGTGTAACATTAGGAAAAGTCCTGCAAGCAGCATTTTTGGGGTGGGCTGGCAGTGCTGTAAATAGCGCTCCCAAAATGCCGATGCCCATTCCAATGAATGGGCAGTGCTTCCAAAGCGCCTTTAAAGCATTTCGGAAACGATGCAAAACGGGTATTTTTTGGGTTTTCTTTACCCAAAAAAAATGGCCTGCTAACGCCCGAAAACTGGTGCAAACGTGCCGCTAAAACACTGCTAAAGGACCAGTGCTTTAGCGCTGTCTTAGCAGCGCTGCCATGTGTAAAGGGTCTTAAGCAGGTAAAAGGTCTGGAGTTGATTCTAAGTGTGGTATTTGCATTTGGAATCTATTGCTGTGAACGTACATCATGCATTCAAAGGAGCTGTCCTTGCAAGGGAAACAAGCCATTGTAAGGCTTCAAAAATGAAACAAATCCATCAGAGAGATAGCAGCAACATTAGGAGTGGCCAAATCAGTTTGGTACATTCTGAGGAAAGAAGAATGCACTGGTGAGCTCAGCAACATAAAAAGGCCTGGACGTCCACAGAAGACAACAGTGATCAGATACAGGATCAAGCAGCATTTTTACACAATACAGAGAATTAACCCCTTGGGTTCCACAGGGAGTATAGCAAGCATGCTTCACTGCATATACAGACTGGTTTTACTGTTGTGGGTTTAGGTTTAAGTTTATGCAGAGTCAATATTTGCAGTGTGGACCCTTCTCTTTCAAGACCTCTACAATTCGCCCTGGCATGCTGTCAATCAACTTCTAGGCCACATTCTGACTGATGGCAGCCCATTCTTGTATGATCAATGCTTGGAGTTTGTCAGAATTTGTGGGGTTTTTTTTTGTTCACCCGCCTCTTGAAGATTGACCACAAGTTCTCAATCATATTACGGTCTGGGGAGTTTCCTGGCTGTGGACCCAAAATGTTGATGTTTTGTTCCCCAAGCCACTTAGTTCTAAATTTTGTTTTATGGCAAGGTGCTCCATCATGCTGGAAAAGGCATCGTTCATCACCAAACTGTTCTTGGATGGATAGTTGGGAGAAGCTGCTCTTGCAGGATATTTTTGTACCATTCTTTATTCATGGCTGTGTTCTTAGGCAAAATTGTGAGTAAGCCCACCCCCTTGGCTGAGAAGCAACCCGACACATGAATGGTCTCAGGATGCTTTACTGTTGGAATGACACAGGACTCATAGTAGCGCTCACCTTTGCTTGTCCGGACAAGGTTTTTCCCAGATGCCCCAAACAATCAGAAAGGGGATTTATCAGAGAAAATTACTTTACCCCTGTCCTCCGCAGTCTTATCCCTGTCAGTCTGTCCCTGATGTTTTTCCTGGAGAGAAGTGGCTTCTTTGCTGCCGTTCTTGACACCAGACCATCCTCCAAAAGTCTTTGCCTCACTGTGCGTGCAGATGCACTCACACCTGCCTGCTGCCATTCCTGAGCAAGCTCTGCACTGGTGGTGCCCCGATCCTGCAGCTCAATCAACTGTAGGAGATGGTCCTGATGCTTGCTGGACTTTCTTGGGGGCCCTGAAGCCTTCACAAATGCTGTGGAAATGTTTATGTGATTAAGTTTATTTCCATGGCAAAGAGGGACTGCAATTAACTGCAATTCCTCTGATCACTCTTCATAACATTCTGGAGTATATGCAATTTGGCATCATAAAAATTGAGGCAGCAGACTTAGTGAAAACTAATATTTATGTAATTCTCAAAACTTTTGGACATGGCTGTGTATATACACATACTGTACAAATGCACACCCACTGTACAGGACACCGGGGTCATCAATTTTTGGGTTATGGTCCCTTTAGTAAAATGATAAAGAACAGCTTTAGAGTACTCAGGATTAAACTCACCTGTGAGATAGACCTGAAAAGGGCAGGAAATGGCCAGCAAGCCAATGAGGTGTGGAGCAGGACAAAGTGGGGTTGATTTACTAAAGGCACATAGACTGCAAGTGAAGTTGCTCCAGAGCTTACTAAATGAGGTAAAGCTGCACTTTGCAAAGAATACCCAATCACGTGCAAGGAAAATAAAAGAACAGCATTTTTGCTTGCACAGTATGGGATGATGGAAGTCAGCAGAGCTTCTGCTGATTTACTAAGCTCTGGAGCAACTGCACTTTGCAAAGTCCACAGTCTATTCGCCTTTAGTAAATCAACCCCAGTGAGAGGAATGTGGGCTGTTTGGGTGACCAGGACACTGCTGTAACCCTTTTCTGGATCTATGGAACAGCTAGAACTTCAAAATGTAGCCCTCTTGCATCATAATACAAATGTTGTGCCCCTAAAAACTCTCCCCTGCATCTCACCCCCACATGAAACATGTCTGCCCCCGAGAACACAAGCATCTTCCCATGCATCATTCATTCCCCCATCACTGGAAGCCACTTTCCATTATCCGAGCTGCAGCAGAAACTCTCCGCCATGTTATTCTAAGGCCTGGTTCACACTAACGCAATTTCTGATGTGACTGAGTCACACAGAATCACATGAAAATGGAAATCTCATTGTTTTTAATGGTGAAAGTGCACATCAATGTGACTCAGCATAAAGCGACAAGTTCCAGAATACTCTGTAGGTGCTGCATCTTTTTACAACCTAAATAAAAACTACAACTGAAGCAGACTGAAACAATAAAATGTCTGGGTCAGCATACACGTGCCTTTACTTGTATCTAAACAGTAGTTCATCAAGGCTGGTCATTTGGACCTGACCACCAGGCACAGGAAACACAGACCGAGTAAATTTTAGACAGCGCCATATGGCAAAGAAAGTGAAAGGGAATCTCACCAACGTGAAGGAACTGCCCTATTTGACAGTTTTCACTAGCACAAGTGTCTCCATTAGAATATTTTCCCACCTATTCCTATTCTGGTAACAATTCACAATTTTGGATTTTTCCTCACTTTCAATCACAGGAACAGCAGTTACCATGACAAATGGGGAGAGTGAATGTCCCTAAACAGCAATAAAAATCTGACAGGAGTTCTAACCTTCACCAATCTAACCAAACACTTTAACCTGTTAACGTAATTTCAAAAGTTATTTTTAGGGTTTTTTCAAATTTGCAGCTTTCATTAGGAACTGGTGATCTTGTCATAAAAGGCTTTGATCTTGCATTCCCTGTTATTAGAAAATCACTCCTAAGTGTGTCCCTGCGTTGTCAGCTTTGCCTGATGAACCCCTTGCAGGTTCTAAGGCATCATGCACACAGGACGTTTATTTAATTCTCTTAGAAGCCAGAATCGTTTTTGCAGAAAGAATGTCTGATGCGTGTAAAAGGGTCTTAAGCTTTTACAGGCGTCAAGCTCTTGGATATTAATTGATTTCACTGGCCAAAATAAATAATTTATTCTGGTCATTGAAATGAATTCATGGTCAAGCACTAATGTTTAACAGCTTTTAAAAGCGGTTAGTAGCTTCAAACGTTTTTTTCTACCCTTCTGCTGCTCCCGAACGCACTGGCAGTTTGTTTTTTCCTGCCTCTAAACACTGCTAAAAGCCTGTGTGTGCATGGACACATAGGTTAACATGGTGGACATTTAGAGGCAGGGAAAAAAGTCAGACGCTCCTAAAAGCAGCTGTAAAAACGATTGTGCATGAGGCCTAGAAAGTACATATTTGCATGTGACACATTTGACCAACACTAATAAATGTGGTTTTACTTCAGCAGATTGCAGTGTACTGGAGATATATTTTTCTTGTTCACTGTGGCTCCATACACCTGTTGCTGCAGCACCCCACAATTGCGGGCATTCTGACCCAGTGTGTGATGGAGGTGTATGTATGCATTGTCAACCTGTCACATTTGCCAGTGGTGAAGCCAACAATTTTCTGCACCAACAAAACTGCAAAAGCTATTGTTCATGATTGTCACTATCAGGAAGCTGGCAATACACAGCTACGATGTGCAGCTAATGCTAGAGTAAATTCTTTGAAACCGGAAGCATTTGAAAGGCTGCAGGGAATCAGTAGCACTGATGTTTATATGCATTACACAGTCCAACAAGAGGTTAAGGAGCCATACTCCCGCCTTTGTAAATAAGAATTTTGGGCTACTCCATCATCTTGTGCACAAGTCTGTTTTTTTCCATGTCTTTGCTCAGTTACATAAATAGAATAGAATAAAGAATTTTAATAGCAAGTCAAAGACTTCACACAAGAGCAGAGTTCCTGACAGCCTTAATAACAGAGCACCAGGCATACTGCATGTAACCACAAAAACACAAAATGGGAGATACAATGCTTGGTCGATTCTTCATATATTAATAAATGTTTAGTCTCTCTCTCTATCCAAGGTTATGCTTTGTATCAAATGACAGCAACAAAGTTGCTAAGACAACTGAACAAATGAAAGTGTTGAACACACATCCAGTTACTTCAGACAGTGTAAACCTGCCAAGCCTAGTAGAAAGGAAAGAAATGTAAAGAACAGTCATTTTCATTTGCTCATGTAACCACACACAGCACAGGTACACTTTAACCAGTTGAGGACCATGGACATACTTGAAGGAAGTACCCTGGGTGACACAGCAACACCATGTTCCTCGTCTCCCTGCCGAACACCCTGGCTGACGACCAGCATCTTAACACAGTGTTCACAAGCTTAAAAAATGTATCTATAGCCAACTTTTTTCTTCTGTTTCGTACAGAATAGGGAAGTATTAACCACTTGACCACTGGGCACTTAAACCCCCTTAACAACCAGACCAATTTTCAGCTTTCAGCGCTCTCACACTTTGAATGACAATTACTCAGTCATGCAACACTGCACCCATATGAAATTTGCGTCCTTTTTTTCACACAAATAGAGCTTTCTTTTGGTGGTATTTAATCATCGCTGGGTTTTTTATTTTTTGCGCTATAATTAAAAAAAATACCGAAAAGTTTGTAAAAAATGAATTCTTCTTCGTTTCTGTTATAAAATTTTGCAAATTAGTAATTTTTCTTCATAAATTTATGCCAAAATTTATACTGCTACCTATCTTTGGTAAAAAAAAAAAAACAAATTAGTGGATATTATTTGGTCTTTGTGAAAGTTATAGAGTCTACAAGCTATGGTGCCAATCACTGAATATTGATCACACCTGATGTACTGATGGCCTATCTCATTTCCTGAGACCCTAACAAGCCAGGAAAGCACAAATACCCCCCAAATGACCCCTTCTTGGAAAGTAGATATTCCAAGGTATTTAGTAAGAGGCATGGTGAATTTTTTGAAGTTGTAATTTTTCCCCACAATTCTTTGCAAAATGAATTTTTTTCCCCCCAAAATTGTCATATGTTAACAGGTTATTTCTCACACCCAGCATATGCATACCACAAATTACACCCCAAAATACATTCTACTACTCCTCCTGAGTATAGCGATACCACATGTGTGACACTTTTACACAGCCTGGCCACATACAGAGACCCAACATGCAGGGAGCACCATCAGGCGTTCTAGGAGCATAAATTACACACATAATTTCTTGACTACCTCTTGCACTTTTGAAGGTCCTGGAGCACCAGGACAATGGAAACGCCCAAAAAATGACCCCATTTTGGAAAGCTAACACCCCAACGTATATTCTAGGAGGCATAGTGAGTCTTTTGAACATGTCATTTTTTCCACAAGTTTTTGGAAAATGTGGAAAGAAAATGAAAACGCATTTTTTTTTTACACAAAGTTGTCCATTTATACAATATTTCTAACACACAGCATGTACCTAGCAAAAATGACACCCTAAAAACACATTAAATACGAGGATCTTGCGGACTACCACGAGGGACGTACAACCCAGAGACATACACCGGTCCGACACATTTTCACAGTGTGTACACCATAGC
>BLSH010209071.1:1215360-1225842 GCA_018402905.1 Glandirana rugosa | reverse complement strand
GAGAGACGTGGCTAACCACGTAACACTCTCCTCTCTCCCCCCTCTCTCCTCCACTGGATGGATGGGTGAGCATGGATGGATGGATGGGGGAGCACGGATGGATGGATGGTTGAGCACGGCTGAGTAGGTGAGCATGGATGGGTGAGCACGGCTGGGTGGATGAGCATGCATGGCTGGATGGGTGAGCATGGATGGATGGATGGGTTGGTGAGGGTGGATTGGGTGAGGATGGGTGGGGGGTGGATGGCTGGGTGATGATCGCTGGGTGGGAAGTGGAAGGCTGGGTGAGTAGTGTATGGATGGTGGGGGTTGTGGTTGCCAACTGTCACCTAGCAGCGCTGTGGGCATTACACATCGCCCACAGCGCTGCAGCACCTCCTCTCTCCCCCCTCTCTCCTCTCACAATGCACCAATCGGTGCAGAGAGGAGAGAGAAAAGCCGTCAATAGACGTCCTCCCAGAATTAAGCAACCGCCCTGTAGACGTCTTTTGTCTATAGGGCGGTTGTTAAGTGGTTAAAAACTGTGCCAGGTTTTACTGATGTCAGGGGCCCTGTTAAATAGCTTTCACCTTACTCAATTTCCTAGGGACAACCTGTTCAGCATACAGGAAGCATCCTTATGATTACTTAGGCCTCATTTACACTGCTGCTGGTGGAGGTTTAGAGGCATTTGGGCATTTTTTTTTCAGCTGTCCCTGAACTTTCCTCTATGTTATCTTATCAGTACATTTACACAGGGTCCTTTAAGGTCATTTCCAGGCAGTTGAGTTTAGAGGCTTTTTTTGGAACGCAAAAAAATGGGTATCTTTAACCTCCAGATGATCAGACCTGAACAGGAGGCTGTTCTACAGAGAAAGTGAGCTTAGGACTGTGGAGTTGTCCTTGTGAGTAGCCAAGGTAGTATTCATGAATAAAGAGTCAGATATCCAACTCATGGGTTGATAAACCAAGGCCAGGGGTAGTAAATAGGAGGGGTATCAGGCAAAGGGCAGGTAACAGGGCCTAGACCAGCTTTTCTCAAACAGGGTTCAGTAGAATCTGAGGGTTCCTCTACAATACATTATGCCAGGTGTTCCTTGAGCAAAGAAAAATTTCTGCAGCTAAGATATGTATCCACTGGCAACATTGAGCTTTTTGGCCATCTGTAAGGGGGATGCTTCCCAATGACCATGTAATCGTATGGAGCATTCCTCCCAGGGACAATCACACTAATGTACTGTGAGCTGTAGATATATTAATTATTAGCAGGGGTTTCTGGAGACCAAAAGTTATTTCAAGGGTTCTTCCATGTTAAAAAGGTTGAAACGGGCTAGTTTATACAAACGGCAAACAGGCAAAGACCCAGGAGTGCAACATAACTAGAAGCCAAGAGTTCAAGAACAGAAATTAGGCATGGCTGGCCATGAAACTTTCAATTTTTCCTTTTTATTTGCACGAACAATCAGATTTACAGGACAAGCTTTCAGGAATACACCCCAATGATAGCAAACTGAATGTTACAATGGGCAACTAGGCTATGGATGCGGGGTACTTGGAGTATAGAGCAATCAGGAGGTATGCTCTTAACCATGCCTGTGCACAGCTCACCTGAACAGACAAATAGGACAGAATCTGCTCACATGAGGACACAGGAAAGGGGTCTGTAGCACTGAAAACCAGCGGTGGTGCTGGAGTCAGGACCTGTTTCCCGAGTGTGGGAGTGTTCATGGAATGCCAACTCTGAAGAGGATGTGGCCAAGCTTTAAAATAACCAAGGGTATGAGAGTACATGCTCATAGATGATCTCATTTTAGCAATGTTAGGTAGAGTTCACCACACATCAACACACATCATCAAGCAGTCTAGCTGCTGGTCTGCCTCTTTCTGCGAATGAGCAGGTAACAAAACACCACTACTGTGTATACTAAATCATTAAATGGTTTCAAGCTTGAAAGAAAATAGCCTTGTTGTAACCTGTAGCCTAGGCCAGGTCTGCAGTGTTGTTTTCCTCCTGCAAAAGTAGATGTAAATTTTTTTTTGTGGCACCAGCAAACTGTCAATATATATATTACATTAGCTACTCAACATTTTGAAATGTGCTTTTCACTGAAGGAAAGACATAAACTGGCCATACACCAGTATAAATTGTACAAAAATGTTGTTCCCAGGGTGCTTTTTTAATTCTCTAATGATTTCTGGGGTTGTTGGGGAAATTGCATATTTCATATTCCTTATTAAGGTTGGCCTCACAAATATCTATTATAGCCTCTAATATCCTGAGTACCTTGCAACTTATTGGCATTTGAAGTGCCTTATATAGACAAGCTAGCCCCCTCTCCTCAGGAATGTGAAGGTCATATCGTTGTTTACCAGGGTGTTGGCTAGGGGTGACCTTTTTCCTTACACACAAGTTTAATACCACAGCCCAAACTGGTATAAGTTAGTCTCACCCAGAACGGCCATGAGGCCAGTGTCTGGTCCCGGTCACCTGTGCCATGAAAGGGACCCATGGCGGGAACCAAGCACCTTTAGTTAAGTATTCTTGATATTTTCTTTATCTGTATCTGTCATTACTTTTAATAAATGTTATACTTTTAAGTATTTGTGTGATCTCTCTTTGCACATATCGAACCCAACCCCAAAAACGTGACAAGAGAGGGGTCAAATTGACATTTGTTTTTAACTGTAGTGACAAGAACATTTGAAGGCGCAGGATAGTACATTTTTCTTTAATAAATAAAATTCTAGCTGTGAATGTGGTTCTAGTTTTAGATAGACATGCCTATAGCCTTAACGCCGAGTGGACTCTCCCCCTGCACACTCCCAGCGCGGTAGCTGGTGGGGATCAGTAAGCTCCCGAAGCATACTTGCAATCGGGAGCTTTCAGATTGGGACAACCAATCACAGCAGGCATATAACCAGAATGCCCGCCTCCACCGCCAGGCTTTTAGAACTCTTAGAGGGCTGAGAGGCGGCCTGTGCCAAGAGGTTAATATGTCCAAAATTCTATTCAAATAGCAGGTCTGGACATTTAAAGACTGTCCAGAGAGGAGTCATTTTTCCCACACACTCGATGTGGATGAGGGAATCCTCCTTGCTGAGCTATTCTATTCTGACAGTGGGAACACTTCCCTGCCATCAGAATACATTGATTAGAGCTGCTGGTTATATTTGGCGGTGCTGATCGACTGACGAAAATCTGACAGGGCAGTTGTACAGAAGTTGACAGGTAGATTGACCACTGTACAACCTCTTTGCCCATACATGGATTGAAATTCGGCCGCTCCTTGCTGGCCCAGCCAAATTCCCATCCATGTATGGCCAGTTAGGCTACTTTCACACTGGAGCATTTTACAGACGCTATTTAGCTAAAAATAGCGTCTGTAAAGCGCCTCAAAAGTCCCCCCAATCCACCCCAATGTGAAAGCCCTGAGTGCTTTCACACTGGGGCGGTGCGCTAGCAGGACGTTACAAAAAGTCCTGCAAGCAGCATCTTTGGAGCGGTGAGGGGAGCGGTAATATACCGCTCCTCTACCGCCCCTGCCATTGAAATGTATGGCAAGCGCTGCCGAAGCGGCTGCACACCGCCTCGGTAGCGCTGAGCGCCGGCACTTTTAACCCCTTTTAACCCCTTGTGGGGGGTTAAAAGCGCGGCGCTCCCGCCCGCATAGCGGAGCCCTATCGCTGGTAAAACTCTGCTAAAACTAGCGGGGTTTTACCGCGACCGCGGGTCCCGCTCCAGTGTGAAAGCAGCCTTACAGTTAACCACTTGCGGACCGCTGGCTGTAAATTTACTGCGGCAGGGCGGCCACTCTGTGCCAGATCACATACTTAGCACGGGATCTGACACTTCCGGGTCTGGGGCGCGCACGCGCTCCACTGACTGGGAGCTGATCGGCGGGTACGCCAGACTCAATGTCTGCTGGCACCCGCTGATGCTTCGGTACACAGGCAGAATGGCAGTCTGCCTATGTAAGCAAGGCAGATTGCCTTCTGTGAGTACAGAAGGTATGGATCCTGTGTGCCTGTAAAGCAGGAACACCGATCCATGCCTTCTGTTAGCAAAAGCACCTCCCCCACTACGCTGAATCACAGGCTAGGCACACAGTTATCCCTTCGATCGCCCCTGTTAACCCCTTCCCTGCCAGTGTCATTAGTATAGTGGCAGTGCATATTTTTAGCACTGAACAGTGCATTAGTGTCACTAGTCCTGAAAAAGTGCCAGTTAGTGTCCGATTTGTCTGCCACAATATCGCAGCCCTGCTAGAAGTCGCTGATTGCCGCAAAATTCTAGTAAAAAATAAATAAATAAAACATGAAATAAAACTCCCATAGGTGGTAGACGCTATAACTTTTGTGCAAACCAATCAATAACACTTATTGGGATTTTTTCTTTACCAAAATTATGTAGCAGAATACATATAGGCCTAAATTTATGAAGAAATATGATTTTTTTTTCCTTTTTTTTAATTATTGGATACGTTTTATAGCAGAAAGTAAAAAAAAAATAAAAAAAATATATATTATATATATATATTTTTTTTTTCAAAATTGTCAGCCTTTTTTGTTTATAGCGCAAAAAAAAAAAAAAACCGCAGAGGTGATCAAATACCATTAAAAGAAAGCTCTATTTGGGGGAAAAAAAGGACATAAATTTTATTTGGGTACAGTGTCACGCGACTGCGCAATTTTCAGTTAAAGTAACACAGTACCATATCACAAAAATGGCCTGGTCATGAAGGGGGTTAAATCTTTCGGAGGTCAAGTGGTTAAGGGCTTTTAAACAAAATTAGCTGACTAAATAAGAATGTTCTAACGATTTTTCTACAAATGTTCAAATGAAATTCTAACCATGTACAGCATCTCACAAAAGTGAGTAAACCCCTCACATTTTTGTAAATATTTTATTACATCTTTTCATGTGACAACACTGAAGAAATGACACTTTGCTACAATGTAAACTGCTGAGTGTACAGCTTGTATAACAGTGTAAATTTGCTGTTCCCTTAAAATAACTCAACACAGTCATTAAAGCGGAACTTCAGTCATTTTTAATCTTTCCATCTATTAAATCCTCTACCCTTGTTGTTTTAACTTTGGCTAGTAAAACATTTTTTCTGCCAGTAAATACCTTATACAGCCCACTTCCTGTTTCTTGTCTGGTAAAATACTTAGCCACTTGACATCATGCACAGCTCTCTCTCTCACTCTTGTGAGAGTTTGCCAGGAAGGGAGGTAGGATAAGTCATAAGAGGGCCAATGAAAGCTGCAGGGCTGGAGGTGTGCCTCTGTGTGTCTGTGTAAATCCAGGATGCGAAATGGCTGCAGCCAGACTTAGTGGAGGGAAATTTCTGCAGCATATATGGAAAGTACAGAATCATAGTATACAGTGGGTACGGAAGGTATTCAGACCCCCCTTAATTTTTCACTCTTTGTTATATTGCAGTCATTTGCTAAAATCATTTAAGCTCATTTTTCCCCCTCATTAATGTACACACAGCACCCCATATTGACAGAAAAACACAGAATTGTTGACATATTTGCAGATTTATTAAAAAAGAAACTGAAATATCACATGGTCCTAAGTATTCAGACCCTTTGCTCAGTATTTAGTAGAAGCACCCTTTTGATCTAATACAGCCATGAGTCTTTTTGGGAAATATGCAACAAGTTTTTCACACCTGGATTTGGGGAATCTCTGCCATTCCTCCTTGCAGATCCTCTCCAGTCCTGTCAGGTTGGATGGTGAACGTTGGTGGACAGCCATTTTTAGGTCTCTCCAGAGATGCTCAATTGGCTTTAAGTCAGGGCTCTGGCTGGGCCATTCAAGAACAGTCACGGAGTTGTTGTGAAGCCACTCCTTCATTATTTTAGCTATGTGCTTAGGGCAGTGGTTCTCAACTCTGGTCCTCGGGACCCACTAACAGGCCAGGTTTGCAGGATAACCCAAATACATCACAGGTGATATAATTTGCTGCTCAGTGATTGCAGTGTTCTAGTCTGCATCTCCCCAAGGTAATACTTAAAATCTGGCCTGTTGGTGGGTCCCGAGGACCGGAGTTGAGAACCACTGGCTTAGGGTCATTGTCTTGTTGGAAGGTAAACCTTCAGCCCAGTCTGAGGTCCTGAGCACTCTGGATAAAGTTTTTGTCCAGGATATCCCTGTACTTGGTCGCATTCATCTTTCACTCGATTGCAACCAGTCGTCCTGTCCCTGCAGCTGAAAAACACCCCCACAGCATGATGCTGCCACCACCATGCTTCACTGTTGAGACTGTATTGGACAGGTGGATGAGCAGTGCCTGGTTTTCTCCACACATACCACTTAGAATTAAGGCCAAAAAGTTCTATCTTGTTCTCATCAGACCAGAGAATCTTATTTCTCACCATTTTTGAGTCCTTCAGGTGTTCTTTAGCAAACTCCTTGCGGGCTTTCATGTGTCTTGCACTGAGGAGAGGCTTCCGTCGGGCCACTCTACCATAAAGCCCCGACTGGTGGAGGGCTGCAGTGATGGTTGACTTTCTACAACTTTCTCCCATCTCCCGACTGCATCTCTGGAGCTTAGCCACAGTAATCTTTGGGTTCTTCTCGCCAAGGCTCTTCTCCCCCGATAGCTCAGTTTGGCCGGACGGCCTGCTCTAGGAAGGGTTCTGGTCGTCCCAAACGTCTTCCATTTAAAGATTATGGAGGCCAATGTGCTCTTAGGAACCTTAAGTGCAGCAGAATTTTTTTTGTAACCTTGGCCAGATCTGTGCCACAATTCTGTCTCTGAGCTCTTCAGGCAGTTATTTAACCTCATGATTCTCATTTGCTCTGACATGCACTGTGAGCTGTAAGGTCTTAAATAGACAGGTGTGTTTAGTAGGTTTCCTAATCAAGTCCAATTGGTATAATCAAATACAGCTGGACTCAAATGAAGGTGTAGAACCATCTCAAGGATGATCAGAAGAAATGGACAGCACCCGAGTTAAATATATGAGTGTCACAGCAA
Organism: Glandirana rugosa; assembly: GCA_018402905.1. Taxonomy (NCBI): domain Eukaryota; kingdom Metazoa; phylum Chordata; class Amphibia; order Anura; family Ranidae; genus Glandirana; species Glandirana rugosa. The sequence continues at coordinate 1,218,871 of BLSH010209071.1, read as the reverse complement.
AGGGTCTGAATACTTAGGACCATGTGATATTTCAGTTTTTCTTTTTTAATAAATCTGCAAAAATGTCAAAAATTCTGTTTTTCTGTCAATATGGGGTGCTGTGTGTACATTAATGAGGAGAAAATAAATGAACTTAAATGATTTTAGCAAATGGCTGCAATATAACAAAGAATGTAAAATTTAAGGGGGTCTGAATACTTATCGTAACCACTGTATATAACATAATATGCAAAGTGGTTGGAGGGAAGCTTCAGAATGGCAAAGATGTTTTTATTACAAATTATGTGAGCAGACTGCAGTTCCTCTTTAATGTCCAAACCGCTAACAACAAAAGTGAGTACACCCCCTAAGTCAAAATGTCCAAATTGGGCCCAATTAGCCATTTTCTCTCCCTGGTGTCATGCGACTCATTAATGTTACAAGGTCTCAGGTGTGTTAAATTTGGTGTTATTGCTCTCACTCTCTCATACTGGTCACTGGAAGTGCAACATGGCACCTCATGGCAAATAACTCTCTGAGGATCTGAAAAAAAGAATTATTGCTCCACATAAAGATGGCCTAGGCTATAAGAAGATTGCCAAGACCCTGAAACTGAGTTGCAGCATGGTGGCCAAGACCATACAGCGGTTTAACAGGACAGGTTCCACTCAGAACAGGCCTCACCCTGGTCGACCAAAGAAGTTGAGTGCACGTGCTGAGCATCATATCTAGAGGTTGTCTTTGGGAAAGAGACGTTTGAGTGATGGCAGCATTGCTGCAGAGGTTGTGGTGGGGGGTCAGCCTGTCAGTGCTCAGACCATACGCTGCACACTGCATCAAATTAGTCTGCATGGCTGTCCTCCCAGAAGGAAGCCTCTTGTAAAGATGATGCACAAGAAAGCCAACAAACAGTTTGCTGAAGACAAGCAGACTAAGGACATGGATTACTGGAACCATGTCCTTTGGTCTTATGAGGCCAAGATAAACTTATTTGGTTCAGATGGTGTCAAGCGTGTGTGGCAGCAACCAGGTGAGGAGTACAAAGACAAGTGTCTTGCCTACTGTCAAGCATGGTGGAGGGAGTGTCATGGTCTGGGGCTGCATGAGTGCTGCTGGCACTGGGGAGCTACAGTTTATTGAGGGAACATGAATGCCAACATGTACTGTGACATACTGAAGCAGAGCATGATTACCTTCGAAGACTGGGCCACAGGGCAGTATTCCAACATGATAATGGCCCCAAACACACCTCCAAGGCGACCACTGCCTTGCTAAAGAGGCTGAGGGTAAATATGATTGACTGGCCAAGCATATCTCCAGACCTAAACCCTATTGAGCATCTATGGGGCATCCTCAAATGGAAGGTGGATGAGCGCAACATCCACCAGCTCCGTGATGTCATCATGGAGGAGTGGAAGAGGACTGCAGTGGCAACCTGTGACGCTCTGGTGAACTCCATGCTTAAGAGGGTTAAGGCAATGCTATAAAATAATGGTGGTCACACAAAATATTGACACTTTGGGCCCAATTTGGACATTTTCACTTAGCGGTGTACTCACTTTTGTTGCCAGTGGTTTAGACATTAATAATGGTTGTTTGAGTCTGGATTGCAGCGCTAAGAAGGATCAAACTTAAAACAGCTATAAATGTCCATAGTGTAGTCGATATTAAAAGCCAGCAGGATGAGAAAGTCCCAGCACCAACTTCTGTGTAAGAGAGGATAAAGGCACACAGCACCACAGCGTCCAGCAGGTCTCCTTACCAGACTCAAGAGATAAACAAGCGTGTATGCACAAATACCACTCAGGGCACTGAGGTTCTTCCAGCAACTGGACACAAACGAATCACCATGGCAGATAGTCCAAGAAAACCCTACACACGTCTCCCCTTATTACTTGATCATAAATAAACATGTAAGGAGGAAGGGAGACTAATAGTGAAGCCCATAGGTATAAAGCATAGACTTTATTAAAAGTTCTACTCACATCACATGAATAAAAACGAGCGGGTTCATAAAATTCCAATTACACAGTTCCTGTGCGTGCTAGACGTGGGAGAGCGTCACCTTTGTTTATTCATTAATGGCTGTGTGTTGAGTTATTTTGAGGGGATAGCAAATTTATACTGTTATACAAGCTGTACACTCACTACTTTACATTGTAGCAAAGTGTCATTTCTTCAGTGTTGTCACATGAAAAGATATAATAAAATATTTACAAAACTGTGAGGGGTGTACTCACTTTTGTGAGATACTGTATGTGTCAGCTTTACTTGCAGTTTTTCATCGTTTGCTATGTCTGGATTGCCTCCGATTGTGACAGGTTCATTTCAAGGTATGTGATGGCTATTTATGTAAAAGACAAACATATCACTGTTCAACGTAATTAGAGGTTAGTGGCCAGATCCCCTCTCATATAGTTCACAAGCCGATTATCAGTTCATATTGGGGCAGACTCAATTGTCAATATTTGGAGACCTGCTGTCTGTGCCCCCGCTGGGGAGATTCACTCTATATTTGTCCTGCTGAGTTCAGTGTGAGACAAAGCAACTGAAAATCTAAAATTATACAGTTTTCAGCAGAACAGGATGAGATTAGAAACCTCCCAATGGGTGTACCGGTTCTGGTGAGAATTGTCTTTGGAGAGATTTCCTCTGTATTCCTTGGAAAGAGAAATATGGGTAGGGGGTGTCCCGCTAGCCACCCCATTACCATTGTGAGGAAGATCATGGACTATCTTGGCACCCAGGGAGCACAACGTGATGTATAAAAATATAACAATTTATTGAAAAATTATAACAGACATACAATAACAATTTAAATGATTTGATAACAGCATGTTAAAAACATTGATTAGCCCCTTTGGAGTGACTCATATAACCCATTGCGGGTCACTCCTTTGTTGGCCCCGTACCTTTCTCGATGTGTTGCCGACACTGTGACTTTCCTATTATGTCTCTTCATATAGGTATCCTTGTAATACTATGACCTAGCCCTAGTGAGAACACTTACCTACATTCTGACAACCCTCTGCAAAATTCTCTTATACCTGCATGTTGGGTTTTACCTTATAACTCTGTGTCTAGTTTTGTCTCTGGGGCGGCTGCCCCAACCGTTGTCGCATTTGGAGGTGGGTGTAATACCTTTTCCCCCCTCTCTTTGCTAAATTCTCTCTATGTATTCTGTGAGGTGATTTGGGACCTCTCCCCTTCCTCCCACTTGCTCTCTGCCCTCCCCTCCTCTGCCCTTTCCTTCCCTGACCTTCCCCTTTCCCTTTCCCCCCTCCCCTTTCCCCTCCCCTTTCCCTTTCCCCCTCCCTTTTCCCCCCCCCTTCCCCTCCCTCTTTACCTCTCCCTTCCTACCCCCCCTCCTTTTCCCCCTCCCCCCCTCCTTTCCCCTCTCTTCCCCTCCCGTCTCTCGTTCACCCTCCTTCCCCTCTCCAGGGTTTAGTGGAGTGTCTTATGTATCTCTCTTAAATCGTTTCTCTCCCCCCTTTTCCATAATGTGGGTGGAGGTTTACGCTGTTGCCAACCC
>BLSH010209071.1:1200836-1215350 GCA_018402905.1 Glandirana rugosa | reverse complement strand
CTTTTATATTAACTTATTGTATTTAGTTTTAACACTTATTATGTATAACCGTTACAAGTTACCCCCCATTTTCCATCCCCCTTTCCCCTCCCCCCCTTTTCCCTCCCCCTTTCCCTTCCAGTCCCTGTACACAACTCCCTCTTTTTCATAACCGGGATTTTCTTTTTCTACACTTCCTGGTCTATACATGAGACACATATATTTTTTTATATTTTTATACATATAGTTATTTTGCTCCAGTTTGTCCCCCATGCCCGCCGTGGGGGGATAGCCCTGTTTTGGGCCTGCCCTTGTCCCTTGGATGTACACTTGACCTGTCTGTGGGGGTAAGTATTCTTAACCTATCCCAGCTTCATATTGAACATTGCCAATATGTATTATTCACAATTTTGATTTATGTTATTCAATTATATTTTCTGTGTCAATATACAGTTTCCAAATGTCACAGATGTTCTAGGTGTATATATTCTCCTGATGAAGCAGAATTTCGTTGAGGTTGAGAGCATCAGATAACATCACAAATTGGTATAATTTGGGCCCGTGGCCTCATATGAGGACCATTTAATGGCACCCCATGACTCCTAACAGGGACTGTACAATCAATGTTTTTAACATGCGGTTATGAAATCATTTAAATTGTTATAGTATGTCTGTTATATTTTTTCAATTAATTGCTATATTTTTATACATCACGTTGTGCTCCCTGGGTGCCGAGATAGTCCATGATCTTCCTCACAATAGTAATGGGGTGGCTAGCGGGACACCCCCTACCTATATTTCTCTTTCCAATTATTTAGGATGATGGCACCCACAATATCCAGCTATATTTACCTCCAGGCTCTTTCAGTCTCTGTATTCCTTGGATGAAAATGTAAGAGTGCTGTTCAATGGAAAAAAAAGTGTAGTGCAGGGGCTGGTGTGCAGTACGATCTGGCTGAGCTCAGAACAGTGATGATACGCTGAGCTCAGCGGTTTCTTTTTTTTCTCCCTCAAAGTTGAATTGCTAGTCATACAGTGTGAAGCAGGGGATTGCCTCTCACAGTGCTGCGCTAAAAAGTACTGCAGCGCACTGTGCCCCCACACCTCACAGCAGTGGTGTGAACCGGGCACACGGCAGACCAGGCATTTTGCTTTGTCCATGCAGTGGGACTGCACTGGAATAGCCTCCCAACACAGTCCTACCACATCTGGCGTGAACCAGCCCTTACCCTAGAAACCACTTTGCCTTTGCCTAGACCGGGATCATGCCCTTTGGCTTCACTGCCACCTCCTGAGAAAGTGGATAATTTCAGATCAGCACGGTGCTGGAGCATATTCTCATGAAATTTAGATGCTTAGCTTTCCCAGGATCCCACAGATATGTTCCTAGCCTTGTCACAAAACTTTATTTATACATATTGCCAATTTTTGAAAGAAAATTAACACACCAGTATGTATTCGGACCATGGGAGGAACCACATGCAAACATAGGGAGATCAAACAAACTCCCAACAGACAGTATCTCTAGTTGGAACTGAACACAGGATCTCAAAGCTGCAAGACCTGTGTTGTCATCAAAGAAACTGGTCTTTGAAATACAGTACTGCTGAACTCCTATTAGTTGCCTGTCTGTCATGCTGGACATCTGGTTTTCATTCTTTCCATGTCACTGATCAGTAACAAATAAGCTGACACTGAAGTAAGAATTCAGTAACTACATACTTGTTCCAGGTCAATGACTCATAAAGCAGTGAAACAGATGGATCACCTTGACAGGCAGGCAACTAGCATTTTTAAAAGGAAGTGTTAACAATGGCAGTCTACATTTTTCTCTTATAACAGGTTATTTAAACTGTACCAGAAAAAAATAATGAAGAGGGCGCACCACCCTAGTGCATTATCAAAAGTATAACAAATAAAAGATCTCAAATGTCCATATAAGAAGTCCATAAAAGATTCTCAGGATAAATGGTGGCCTCCGTGAAGTAAGTGCTGGCAAACAAACTGACAGTGCTGAGGGTGAAAAGATCCCGTCCACCACAATTTACACTAGCCTCTCACCTCACAAACCCAACCAATGAAGGTCACTCAGCTTCCATCCACCTCCTAAAATCCGTCTCCCAGCATCCAATGCAATGAACATGAGGCTTGTATGAAGCAGCAAAGTGTAGAAGCCAGCAGCTTGCAGAGACTGCCTTGGATCCAATACTCCCTTAGCTCTGACGAGTTGCCTGAAATTTAAAAAGACAAAGCGAGAGAGGAGAGCTCTGCAAACTGCTGGCTTCTACAATCTGCTGCTTCATACAAGCCACATGTCCAGTGACGAGCATGAGCCCAGGGGCTCCAGCCGCTGTCTCGGGTCCTCAATGGATAGATTTATAGCAGCAGGAGCCATTGACTCCCACTACTGTCAACCAAATCCAGTGACACGGGAATCGGGGGGACGGGGCCGAGTCCTGCTATCTGTGTCAGTGGACGCAATAGCAGGACCTGGAAGCATGCCTGCACGAATGCCCCCATGGAAAGCGGCTCTCTGTGGGGGCACTCGAAGAGAAGGAGACAGGAGCGCCGGCGAGTGATCCAAGAACCCTTGCGCAGAGAAGGTAAGTATGATATGTTTGTTTTTGTTTTTTAAACAAAAATTTAGTATCACTTTAAATAGGTAATGTTATTTTTCCATCACATACAAAATAGTGAAAATATCTTTAGAAAATGATTTTATATAGTGTGGTATAATGAATATGCATTACTTATTATACACTGCAGATTAATAAATATTATACTATTACTTGGGTAATACTTTTTAATACCTTCTTGAAACAACACACCAGGGATCTTATTCTCAATTATTCAAGAGAATCACATCACAGCAGAAGAATGCATCATTTTGGAGTCAGGAATGTTACCAGCATCAAGTTGGCAATCATTGCAGCACCCCGTTACTTCTCAGCCTACTACAGGAACGTGTGCGATAGGAATATTGTTTGCTTTAATACCTTCAGGTACATAATACCCAAACATTGTACTGTCTATCTGAGGCAGTAACTAAGTAGAACCCTCAAGGAGTGTCTAAAGCAACAGGTAATACAAGGTCTGACCTGAGAAAAAGTAAGATACTGTCAAACAATTAGCATATGAATGGAACAAACAGAATGTTAACAGAGCTGCTAATAGGCTGTGCATTTGATATTGATCCCTACACTACACAAACAGGCCCTATCTTATGTCCAATGGCACCCTGAGCAAAATTCTAGCAACAGTTGTCCACTTCCTACTAACCCTGCATACTCTTCCAATGTGCAGGAAATGTAAAAACACAACCCTAAATCAAAAATGACCAACACTAAACTAAAATTGGAATGGCAAAATACATTTCTCACTACAATTGTTTTGCATAGACACTTGAATTTCTTGGCCATTTTTCAGAGAATATGAATAACACAAAAACATTTTTTTCACTCATGGTTAGTGTTTGGCTGAAGCCATTTATTATCAATCGTGTTTACTCTTTTTAAATCATAATGACAACAGAAACTACCCAAATGACCCTGATCAAAAGTTTACATACCCTGGTGATTTTGGCCTGATAACATGCACACAAGTTGACACAAAGGAGTTTGAATGGCTATTAAAGGTAACCAACCTCACCTATGATTGGTTTGCTTGGAAATAGTGTGTTTGTGTAAAAGGTCAATGAGTTCCTGACAGACACTTGCATCTTTCATCCAGTGCTGCACTGACATTTCTGGATTCTGAGTCATGGGAAAAGCAAAAAAATTGTCAAAGGATCTGTGGGAAAATGTAGTTGAACTGTATAAAACAGGAAAGGGATTTAAAAAGATATCCAAGGAATAGAGAATGCCAATCAGCAGTGTTCAAACTCTAATCAAGAAGTGGAGAATTAGGGGTTCTGTTTAACCACTTACCCACCGGAGCCCTTTTTTACATTTGTTGTTTACAAGTTAAAAACATTTTTTTCTGCTAGAAAATTACTTAGAACCCCCAAACATTATATATATATTTTTTGAAACACCCTAGAAAATAAAATGGTGATTGTTGCAATGCTTTTTGTCGTCACACGGTATTTGCGCAGCAGTCTTTCCAGCGCGATTTTTTTGGAAAATTTTCACTTTCTTTGAGTTAAAAAAATAAGACAACAGTAAAGTTAGCCCAATTTTTTTGTATATTGTGAAAGAGGATGTTCGCCAAGTAAATAGATATCATACATGTTACGGGTAGAAAATTGCGCGTACTTGTAGAATGGCGACAAACTCCATTACTTAAAAATCTCCATAGGTGAGGTTTTAAAAATGTTTAACGGTTACCAGGTTAGAGGTGCAGAGGATGTCTTTTACTAGAATTATTGCTCACACTCTGGCGATCGCGGCAACACATCACATGTGTGGTTTGAACACCGGTTTCATATGCGGGCATGACTTGCGTATGCGTTTTCTTTGCTATGCAAGCTCGCGGGTACGGTGGCGCTTTAAAAAAAAAATTTTTTTGTTTTAGAACTGTTCCTTTAAAAAAAAAAAAATTCTGATCACTTTTATTGCTGTCACAAGGAATGTAAACATCCCTTGTGACAGTAATATATGGTGACAGGTACTCTTTATGGAGGGTCAAAAAGACTCCCCTCCATCCCTCCTTTACATGTCACAGTATTCAGATTGCCAAAAACGGCGATTCTGAATACTGTCATTTTCTTTTAAAACTGGCGCCGTTAGCCGCCGAGTAAAACGGAAGCGACGTTGTGCCGTCGCTTCTGGAATTTGACGGAGACCCGATCGGAGCCGATTCCGGCTTCCTCCAGGTCTCCTAGCCAGTGGGCGCTGGATCAGAGCTCCGGTCTCCTGGTGGGACGGAATTGCCGGAGAAGAGCGGCGGAAGGCGGCGGGAGGGGGGATGTACCTGCAGGCTATATCCCGATACCACCACTTAAAGCAGCCGCCGTTTATAAACGCCGATTCGTGTTAAGTGGTTAAACCAAACCACGGTGAGGTAACCCAACTAAAATTTCAGCCACAACTGCCAGGAAAATTGTCCGGGATGCAAACAAAAACCCACAAATAACTTCAGGTGAAATACAGGACTCTCTGAAAACATGTGGTGTGACTGTTTCAAGATGTACAATAAGGAGGCACTTGAAGAAAGATGGGCTGCATGGTCGAGTTGCCAGAAGAAAGCCATCACTACGTAAATGTCACAAAGTATCCCACTTACAATACACCAAAGAGCACAGAGACAAGCCTCAAACCTTCTGGCACAAAGTCATTTGGAGTGATGAGACCAAAATTGAGCTTTTTGGCCCCAACCCAAAACGTTACATTTGGAGAGGAGTCAACAAGGCCTGTGAAACACGGAGGTGGATCGTTGATGTTTTGGGGATGTATGAGCTACAAAGGCACAGGAAATTTGGTCAAAATTGATGGCAAGATGAATGCAGTATGTTATCTAAAAATACTGGAGGAACATTTGCATTCATCAGCCAGGATGCTGCGCATAGGACTTACTTGGACATTCCAACATGACAATGATCCAAAACACAAGGCCAAGTCAACCCATCATTGGCTAAAGCAGAAAAAAGTGAAGGTTCTGGAGAGGCCATCTCAGTCTCCTGACCTATCATTGAGCCACTCTGGGGAGTAAGGATGGGCTCAGGCGTGTTCGGAACCGAACGTGCCGGATCCCGCCAGAAAACCGACACTGCAGGCAGCCAATGACAGGCAGTGAAACATCGGCAGCCGTGGATCAGGAAATGTGTCACTGCCTGTGATTCGCGTTGTGCAGTGCCAGCTTCCCGGCGGGATCAGGCACGTTCTGTTCCAAACACGCCCAAGCTCATCCTTGCTGGGGAGATCTCAAAAGGTGCAGTTCATGCAAGACAGCCCAAGAATTTCTAGGAACTGGAGGCTTTTTGCCAAGAGAAATGGGCAGCTTTACCATCTGAGAAGATAAAGAGCCTCAGCCACAAATACCACAAAAGACTTAAAGCTGTCATTGATGTTAGAGGGGGCAATACACGGTATTAAGAACTGGGGTATGTAAACTTTTGATCAAGGTCATTTGGGTATTTTCTGTTGTCAATATGATTCAAAAAGAGTAAACACGGTTGATTGATAATAAATGGCTTCAGCCAAACACTACCCATGTGTGAAAGAAATGTTTTTGTTATCATTCATATTCTCTGAAAAATGGCCAAGAAATCATAAATTCTGCCAGGGTATGTAAACTTGTGAGCACAACTGTAAATGCTTTTACGTTTATTACTTCTTAGAGGAATACTCCTTTTTTTGGCGTGACAGTTTTGTTTCGATCCAATTGCTTATTACTAATACCTCTGCCTTTAACTTAAAAGGAGTACATATCGATTAATCTACTTAATAGCCAGTATATCCTAGGGCCTGTACATAGAGAACTCACTTGAGGGAGGCAGTGGCAGCTGCATCAGATAACAGTTCACATCCCTCACCTGGCAGGTTACAATTTGCATAATGGTGGGCACCTTGCCAATCTAAAGCCAACCGAGCAGAACATATTTTTTTATCCCATTAGCTATAAATGTGAGTTGCACTCTGTGTTACAAAGTACAGCATGTCTCCACATTTACAGTAAAGCAGCGGACCCCAACCTTTTTGAAACCAGGGACCGGTTCATGCCAGCCAATCTTCCCAAGGACCAGGGGAGGGGAAAATTTTGGTGGACAGGCTAGGGAATGGGATATTGACAGGGTCTGTCCTCAGCCCTCCCTTTATATCAGTATCCTCAGTTCCCCTTCACATCACTAATGTAAATGGGGCACTGTAATGTAAAGGGGGCTGTGATGTGAAGGGGACTGCACTGTAAAGGGGGCACTGTGATATAAAGGGGACTGCACTATAAAGGGACACTGTAATGATTACAGTGCAGTCCCCTTTGGAACACAGTGCCCCTAGCAATCACAGCCTCCTCCATCACAGTGCCCTCACAGTCTGCCCCCCTTCTCCCTAACACGACACATTGCTAATTTCTGCCTCCACTGCACAAGACTCATACCTTTAGCAGGGCCGAGGCTGTGATCAGTCCGTGTGTCCTCTCCCAGCTTCCCCGCCCACCTGACAATGTTATCAACAGGGCAAGGGGCAGGAGAGGCTCCGTATTCCAATCTGCAGCTTCTCCCACCCCTTGCCTTGCTGACTGGATGACATCGGCTCACAGGCGGAGGAGCCGGGAGAGGACACCGTCCACCTCCTGCTGTGTGGCCCGGTCATCAACAGGGGGTTGGGACCCCTGCAGTAGAGGGACATCACTTGCAAGAATTGTCTTGCTGTTAGATGGAGATGTTCAGGCTACACATTATTCCATGTTTAACAAACACTCCTAGATCAGAACTCAATTAAGGGCTTATTTACACCAATCGCTACGTTACAATGCAGTGGCGGATGTGCGGTGTAGATGCCCCGATCTTGACACTGTTCACCTTTATTTTTAAAATGAACTTTATTTAAATGTTAAACAGACATTTCATAAAGTTCATTTGCCCACTACACTTGCAAGGCATTGGATTGCCTCGTACTGCTCTGAACTGATTAAAAAAAAAATCTAAAAATTTTCAGTGCACACCCCTAACGCAGTGGTTTTGAACTGGGCACATACGGGGACAAGGCATTTTACCTTGCCTTTTGTGGTGAGACTGTGCTGGAATAGCCAGCCAACTCAATGTCACCACATCTGGTGTGAGTATACCCTCAGGAAAAATAGGGCCTTAGGCAAGGCAGCAACACAACATACATAATGGAAAAATATGGTGTACAATGTATAACACAGAATGGTGTGAGGCTCCCTAATCCTCCCTGTGTACCTTCCAAAGACAGCTGCTTTTGGCTGTAAGAAAAAGACCAATTTTTTTATTTTCAATTTTTTTTACAAAATGTAACCTGTAACCCCTTCCAGTAATAAAAATAAATTCTAATGGTATGCTATTTTATGGCATAATTGCTCACTTAGGGCTCTTTCACACATGCTGTGAGATTTTCAGGCGGACCTGAACGGACGCTCCATCCACCTTTATGGAGCGACGGATATCAGCGGTGACATGTCCGCTGACATCCGATCTGCCCCGCTAAATCCAGGCGGATGGAACCCCTATTTTCCATATGTCTGGTGGATCAGATGACAACGGACAGGCAGATCCGTTTTCATCCGATCCCCCATAGAGGAGAGCGGAGCTCTGACAGGTCCGTCTCTGCACAGTTAGTGGAGACGGATCGGTCATCCCCCAGCTCAGCGGGGATCGATCCCTGCTAAGCAAGCGGAGTCCATGAAAATGGACAGGTATGTGTGGAAGAGCTCTTATGCTGGCCATAGATGGATCACAATTTATCCGATTCACCAGGCATGACCGCATTTCAGTGTGTCTGTCTGTTCCCATTTGACAGAAGTCAATCTAAAGATTGAATTCTGTCAAATGGACAAGCTGGAAAACTTTTGTCAATCAGCAGCTGCATCCGTTGATCAGTGTATTCTGACAACGAGCGTCCTACTATCAGAATACAAAGTTCTGGCGGGATTGGCCTGTGTTTTGCAATTCAGCCCCCAAGCGGAATGAAAAAATACAAACCATCTATGGCCAGCTTTACATTTTAACCCTGATACAAACTATTTTTTAAAAGGTACCTATCTTGTACAACTTGTCTTCAAGGCATGATGTGTCCCAGGGATATTTGTTGTGTAGATTAAATGTTGGATTTGTTTATCCCCTGAAACCGTACACCATAGGGGAAATAAAGCCAAAATGTTTCTTTATATATGTGTGAGCACTGCGCGAATGAATTTGTGCTGCCACTTAATATTCAATAAACATGCAAATGAGGTGAAACAACTGTCAATGTGAAAAAAGAGACAAATAATTCCACAGTAGCGCACTAATTAATCGACAAATCTCCTAAATATTAACATTGTGATAAAATCAACATAAAAAGACCCATACATAATACAAAGTGTCATATAGCATATCCAATATTATATATATATATATATATATATATATATATATATATATATATAACATTATATGTAAATCAATATTGTAATACAGTCCAAATTAAAGTGATGGAAAAATATTGTGAAACAATAGTGAAACAGAATTTTGTTGATCCACCAAAATCCTTCAAAGTGATGTATGCCACTTCCACTCCTTAGGCTTCATACACACGGGCGTTATGAAAAACGAGCTGTAATGCTAGTATCGACACCAGGAAAAAAATGTTTTGCACTGGCGTCAATGCGCGTTTTCCGCACTAGCTTTAAGCCACGTTTCTCTGTCTCTATTCAAAATCAACGGTTCCCAATGGGAGCCTATTGATTTGAATGGAAGTCGCACCACAAATCGGATCATGATTATCCAACTTGCGGTGCGACTTGTGTGCTGAGGATCTTGAAGGGGAACCCCCGCAAAAATGAAAATAAAAAAAAAAAGAATGCGTGGAGCCCCCCCAAAATCCATACCAGACCCTTATCCGAGCACGCAGCCCGGCAGGTCAGGAAAGTTTGGGGGGCAAGCAAGACCCCCCCAATGGACCATACCAGGCCCCATGCCCTCAACATGGGGGGGTGGGTGCTTTGGGGCGGGGGGGCACTGCCCCCCCACCCCAAAGCACCCTATCCCCATGTTGATGAGGACAAGGGCCTCTTGAAGACAACCCTGGCCAGTGGTTGTCTTGGGGGCTTATCAGAATCAAGGGGGCCCCCAGATCCCAGCCCCCCCACCCTATGTGAATGGAGTATGGGGTACATTGTACCCCTACCTATTGACCTAAAAAAAATTGTGACAAAGAAAAAAAAACAAACACTACACAGGTTTTTAACCAGTTGCCGACCGCCCACCGTGGATTGAAGGCGGTAACTTGGCTCAATATCGCCGTCACCTGATGGCGGCTGCGCGATCGTGGGCATGTGCGTGCGCTCACTGTGTAGCGGGGGAGCCAGGGAGCGGGTAAGGCAGACTTGATGTCCGCTGGCTACCTGTGATTGCTCCCCTGCAGTGATAGAACGGGGATCCGTGTGTGTAAACACAGGGGAGAGGAGAGTGATCATATGCTCTCTGTATATGGGAGCAACGATCACTCTCCTCCCCCAGTCAGCCCAGCCCCCACACAGTTAGTGACACATCCCAGGAAACACAGTTAACCCTTTGATCGCTCCCTAGTGTTAACCCCTTTCCTGCCAGTGACATTTACACAGTAATCAGTGCATGTTCATAGCACCGACTGCTGTATAAATGCCAATGGTCCCAAAAAAGTGTCAAAAGTGTCCGACATGTCCGCCGTAATGTCGCAGTCCCAATCAAAATCGCAGATCACCGCCATTACTAGTAAAAAAAACCCATAAAAGAATTCTCCTCGTTCGTAAACGATGCAACTTTTGCGCAAACCAATCGGCCTAAAACGATGAATAATTTTGTTTTTTTATATATTTTTTTTTTTGGATATGTATTTTAGCAAAAAGTAAGAAATATTGTGTTTTTTGCAAAATTGTCACTCTTTGTTTATTTATAGTGGTGATCAGAAGTGACGCAGAGGTGATCAAATACCACCAAAAGAAAGCTCTGTTTGTGGGAAAAAAAGGACGTCAATTTAGTTTGGGTACAATGAGGCACGACCGTGCAATTGTCAGTTAAAGTGACGCAGTGCTGAATCCCAAAAAGTGCTCTGGTTATAAAGGGGGAAATCCTTCCGGGGCTGAAGTGGTTAAAGTATTTTATTAAATCAGCTCCAGGGTCCTCTCCCTCTCTGGCTCTTCTTTCTTCTGCTCTTTTGATCTTCTCCACTCTCTTCTCCCTTTGCTCTTCTGATGTTGACACAACGTGATCTCGTGAACTAATGCTGGCTCCGCGCTCTGCATTGACTTATATTGGCATGGGGCGGGGCCATCCGCTGACACCATCAGCCCCATCATGCATCGGGTGGTGACGTCATAAGGGGCGGGCCTCTGGATGACGTCAGCGGGTGGCCCCGCCCCATGCCAATATAAGTCAATGCAGTGTGGAGCCAGCATTAGTCTGGGAGATCACGTCATGTCAACATCAGAAGAGCAGAGGGCGAAGACAGCGAAGAATACCAGAAGACCCCGCAAAAGAGCAGAAGAAAGAAGACGCCGAAGGAGGGAGAAGAGCCAGAGAGGGAGAAGATGCTGGAGCTGATTTAATAAAATAAGAAAAAAAACGTACTACACAGGTTTTTAAAGTGACACTTTTTTTTTTTTAGGTGAATGGGTACCCCCATACTCATTCACATAGGGTGGGGCGCTGGGATCTGGGGGCCCCCTTATTAAAAGGAGGCTTCCAGATTCCGATAAGCCCCCGCCCGCAGACCCCGACAGCCACCGGCCAGTGTTGACGGGAAGAGGCTCTTATACTCATCAACAGGAGGACAAGGTGCTTTGGGGGGCCCCCCCTGCCCCAAAGCACCCACCCCCCCCATGCTGAGGGCAAGCAGCCTGGTATGGTCTAGGAAGGGGGGCCGCTTGGTATGGATTTCGGGGAGGACCCCACGCCACTTTTTTGGCATGGGTGTTCCCCTTAAAAGGGTCTGGTATCTCATGGGGGGAACCCCACACACATTTTTTTTTCCATTTTTGCAGGGGTTCACCTCAGCAACACACATCATGATCCGACTTCTGGTGCGACTTCTATTCAAATCAATGGCCGCCCATAGGGAACAAATGATTTTGAATAGAGTTAGAGAAACGCCTGATGGAGGCTTAACCTTGTGTATACAACGTTAAGCCGCGTTTTGGAGCTTTTACCGGCGTCAGCGCCAAAACAGCGCTACCGCTGGAGCCTCAGAACTCGCTGGTCCTGGGTTTTTTTTGGAGCTTTAAAACGTCTATGCCATTTACAGCTCAAAAACATCTGTGTGTTTATGAGGCCATTGAATAACATGGAGAGGCATTTTTAAGCTGTAAAAAACGTGGCTGTAAAAACGTCCGTGTGTATGAGGCGTTAAGAATAAAGCTCACCAGATGCTGTTACCATTCACTCTCGTGTCTGCCAAATATCAGCATATTAGATGTTATTGAAAAGCTGCTTACACACGCCAATCTCCATCCAGATCAATAAAGACACTCTCCACATGTGGGGATAGAAATTGAGACAGAGCCTCCAATAGTGTAAAAACACCTTAAGGTAATCGGTTTATTAAAAGTAATGCACTTACATCATAAAATATTCAAATCGCCTTGTTAAAATTCCAAACATGCCAGATGACTCAGTGTTGAGATCTCCTCATAGCTTCCTTCACACACATGAAATCACGTCTCAGTGTAGACGTGTAGCCACGCCCTGATGCGATTTGTCCCTTACAACTTCATCGAAGGGGGTCTTCAATAACATTTAATAAGGCGATACTTGCCAGACACGAGAGTGAATGGTAACAGCATATGATGAGCTTTATTCTTAAGGAGTAGAAGTGGCACACATTACTTCGGTAAAAGATTTTAGTGGATCAACGAAATTTAGTTTCACAATATTTGTCCTTCCCTTTAAGTTGGAATGTATTACCATATTGATTTGCATATGTTAATGCATATGTTAAAAAAAAAAAAAAAAAAAAAAAAATTAAATTATATATAGTAAAGTTGGGGAGATGTAGCTTCACGGAATTGAGTGTAAAAGCCGGTAAACTTAAACAGTCAACGGGTTTATTTCCCAATAAGCAAAACAAAATCAGGCTTTCAGCAGCAAAACGGAAACATAACAACAGAAAGTCCGCTTGTCTTCAGCACAGAATAAAAGTAAAAGTAACATATAGTTCGTTGAAGGCTCTTCAACCCAGGACTTTGCACAATCCTAGTTAGGTGTTTTTGCAGCTCCCAGCACACGTGCAGCTCTCCAAACACATGCAGCTCTCCAAAACACTGGTGTCTCCTCCCAGCTCCTCCTCACACACCAGCTAACACCACTTCCTCTCCTTAAGAGCTGCTTCCTGGAGGCTATTAACCCCGTGTGTGCTGGCTTCCCTGTAGTCAGGGGTGGAAGCCCTATCCCACCCGAAGATCACTTCAGGGCCTACGAAATTCCGGGTCCCTACTACCTCTCTATCAATGTAGGGAGAACTGCGAGTCACTCCTCCCTGTTATCTTGCTATTCCCGGAACTTCTCACCCCTCTCGGGTGACCCCCTGAGCACTACCCCCTTTCTTTAAAAAGGGACCATAAGCCAAAATATCGGTGCTATATAGCACCCGTCCAGGACCCATATTTTTTTGCTTATGCTATATGGACACTTTTTATTATGCATGGACCTTTTTATGTTAATTTTATCACAAGGTTAATATATAGGAGATTTGTAGATTAAAGCGTTTCTTTAGTTTTGAATAGAGCGGGGAAAGTTTGGAAGTCTAACTGTTGGTCTTGTTGACTATGGTCTCCAGTACAGAAAGTGATTTAACATCCAAATCCTAGAGCGGCCACAGAACAGGGGGTAAGGGGAAATCTTTCAATGGGAACAGCTGTTCTGGTGACATCTAAGTGGTGACGTTGTCACCCCTGGCACATGCATGGTTCTAGGGCCGTCCACCATTTTGGGGCAGCTTTGGGACCTCTGTGCATGCGCCCGGCATTTCGATGCATGAACACCTTCCACCCGTCGGCCATTACGGAGGCGGCCAGTCGCTGCCTCCTGCAGATAGCGGTATGGGCCCCCCTTCCACACGTGATGCTGTAGGCTGTTTACTCTTCACCTGACAGTTTGTGTCACCGATGGCTGCATACCAACTCCCTTGGGGACTTTGACTAACAGGTAACTTTATGGTTCACTCTGTCTGTTTTTTTTTGTTGTATGCATCTTTTCATGGTGGTTCCTACTGCTGCAAATCTCTCTTATGCTGTATGGAGCATGGCCTAATCTTTGGCCAGTATCTCCTCCGCTGCACACTCCATTACACACCTCTTTAGTAAGATCTTCACATAGGACACATACTCTCCTTTTTAGGCACTCATAATTCATAATAATTAACCACTTATAATTGGTCTTGTGACTTGGTTTACATATTTCACTATTATGATAGAACTTTTTTAATGCACCTTCTCCCTTTTTTTGTTTCATTTTCCAGGTACCTGCTTGTCTTACTTGATGCAGGACCCTACTTCACATTCATGCTTTTTTCTATGAAGGGCTTCATCCTGCTATGTTTATTTTCTTAAATACTCTTTTGGAGACATATTGTAATAAGGTTTTTTTTTTTTTTTTTACAAATTTATACAATAGGTCTAAATTTTTTGAATTATCTGTATACTGGCCCTTCTGCCCACTCACTGGACCCTCCAATTAGCGGTCTGTCCCACCCTCAGTTCACGGCAAGACTGCCCCTGTCGTTACCTAGCCAATGCACCTGTCCTTCTGAAAGGGATTACTTCAATTTGTGTGAGGCTTCTTAGGTCATATATGCTGTGTAAGCATGACTACTCATTCATTTTTTTTACATACATGTATTGAACAAACATTTTTTTTACTTACTCATCAGTACGAATGTGTCGTATATACTGGATTCTTCGGAG
>BLSH010209071.1:1149049-1172057 GCA_018402905.1 Glandirana rugosa | reverse complement strand
GGCAGGCAGGGTATATATAAAAACTTATACTAACCCTAGTCTATACTGGTAACTATGGCGGGACGGGGAGGCTATTCCAGCAGTGGGTCCCATGGGTGGATGCTTTATGCCATCATAGGTTGGTGCTTTGCTGGCCCACCCAGCGTCCCCATTGGAGCCCCTGCTGGGCCTTCACCGTCCCGCCATTTGGCGATCAATATCTAATATGGCCCCCCTTTCTATAATGGAATCATAAAGGCTGATATGATTCGCCTAATAACACCCGATGTTGCCACAAGGGACGGACGGCGTCTGTCTGTCATAGACACTCATATTACTTGATTCTTAAACAACCTTTGCAGACAACAGGGAGGGAGATTACTTCCAAAGAGGCGGATCTGACATCGTCCCGCCCTGCACTAATCCACAATTCATGACACATGAGGGGCAAGCTAGAACTCCAGGAGTGGACCTAATATTCAGGCTCTTGTAGAGCCGGGGAACTTTAGCAGCTGCACTGCAGCGTCACTTCCGGTGCGCCAAGACAAGCAGAACGTTTTTGGCGCCAAATGCTCTGTATTTAAACCCTGCCCCCTGTCCCTAAGCCAAGACGCTGATGAATCTGTGGATGTTTGACGCCACTCCATACATACAAGGTACTTTGAAACAGTTCTAGAGGTCCCAAATGGGGGGCCGTATTATCACTTGAATGTCTAGATATGGGGATGACTGTTGCTATATCCTTTGGAAAGGGGGAGGGGGGGCGCATATGCTCCTGGACATAGGGTCTCCCTATTAGGTCTGTATTCTGTCTCCCAGGTCAGTACAGATCTGGAGGACAGTCCCATATCACCTACATCCACGAAATCCATTGGTGCTGTCACAAGATTGTGTCAACACGATCCCCAAAGTAATCTGGGACCATTAGGTGCTGTGAGCAGATAATTGGAGTCCGTCTGTCTTCTTGTTGGCGCATCAAAACTGTAAGTTGCACCCCCTTTTTTGACCATTGCCGGCCTGGATAGGACTAACAATGATATGATCTAATGATGATGAATAATTTTGTATTATACAGCTACCTCACCTCTACGTTTGAGGATTGGGGCTCACTGCACACGTGACAGTGGCAAGATAAGCATCCATAGACCTGTTATAGCACTTTGGTCAGTGGTCTGAACACAGAGTGTCCCTCTCTTTCATAAAAGTATCAAGGTACCCCTTGTTTTTTATCTATGTACAATATGAATGAAAGGTCTCATATAGACCAATTAACCTATATGCATATGATCAGACTTAAATAAGATGCAGATATATGTGTCCGTTAAACGGATTATTTTTTATATAAATTTAAAAGACAAATAATACATCAGTACTCTATGTCTATTGAATTATGTCATACTTACTTAGGATACGGATACCTGTAACTGGTTTCTGCTCGATCTCCCCTGAGGAAGCTGTTCTCTCGGCGAAACGCGTTGGGAAGAACAGATACGTATCCCATACCCACCAGTCACTGGAGTCTACTATTATTCCGCCGACTGACAATATGTGGACCTATTTCGGTCACTGTACTGTATTGTCCAACTTTGTGATTTTGTATTTATGTATTTTTTTCTAAACTGATGATTTTATACGCTGTTTAATAACATTAAACTTTACTTCTATATTACAATACTAGTCTGATCATTCAGAGAGAGTAAACCAGTACCGTTTAAAGTCCCATTATCCATCTCTGTGGGGACGGGGTTTACCCCACACAGATACCACTTTTCATTGTTTCGTTTCAGGGATGTGGTACTGGCATGACAGTGCTTGATTACATTTTTTACCTGAGTCCATGCAGGTGCTGAGTCTCCAATGACTAAAGAGCTAAATGCCCGGTGTGCATAGGGCTCTGGCATTAAATTGTGGGCAGTGGGTAAAGGTGCTCCATTCAGCACTGCTGCTGGAAGCCTGACAATTTCTATGAGAGGCTGGCAGAGGGACAGTGCTGTGCACCTAGCAGTATGAATGTTTAGGGAAATATGTGCTCAGAGATGAATGCCTGGAACAGACGTCTTATATTTTGGCCATTTGTCCCTGAGCCCATACTGCACTAAAGGTTTTTACCACTAGGTGCATCGTCCAGCTGCAGAAGCTGTCAGCCTCTCAGAGTTTCATAGGCTGCTGGCAGTGGGTCTAGATGCAGCACCTTTCCCTACTGCTATGCCAGAGCTCCAGGCACCGGGCCTGAATGCCCAGTATGCGTGAGACCTAACACAGGCTGCCTTCTTGTAGCTCCAGGCTGCTCTGGACACATAAACAGCTGTTTATTCTGTATGGGCCCCTATGGATGAGCCCCTATAGGCTGGGCTTATTCAATTTCACCCCAGAGGAGGGGCTTTAATAATTTGTTACTGCCATAGGACAGGTTCTTAAGTGGCAGTAGTAAGAACAACCAGTTGTGCAAATCAGTAATGTTACTGAAACTGGCACAAACGCTTGCCTGAATTAGGTGCAGGTAGTTCTAAAGGGAACCACCACCAGAAATGTTTTGTTAGTGCTTTATTGAATTGCCCTGAGCATGTCTTTTCTGTAATGAATGCCTTTTCACTTTAACAATGCTTCTCCTCCATGACAGATCATGGGAAAAATACTAATGTCATTGTCATGAAAGGGTCCCTATACAAAATACAATAAAGCTTAACACACATTAGTAGAATTCCAGTGGGAAGGTTTTGTTTTTTTTCCCTGAGCATTAGTTTGATTTTCTAATCGTTAGTGGGAATCATATCGACCATGGTTTTGGCTGCAGTGATCAGAAATGTGAAAAGGCGCAAGACAGAAAAACTTTTCTACCACAAATTATTTTCTAACAGTATGTGTGGTTTTCATTTAAGAAAATATTTTTTTTGTTTTGTTTTGTTTACACAACATTCGTCAACTCTCTTCTGGCATTATTAAAATGTATGGACGAGATTTTTCACACGCACATCTGCTAATGTATGGTAAGCTTCAAGCAGACCTTATCCAATTCTACCAAGGTCCTCTCTCCTGCCCTCTCCCTCTTACATATATATATATTTTTTTAAATATAAAAAAAATTTACATTACTGATTTTCTTTCTGAATCTTTGCCCAAGGGAAGATAATGTTGCAGACACCTGCCCATGTCCAGAGACCCTGCAGAGTGTCTGCATATGCATGATGTCTCACAAACAGCCTCCTGGGATGATCGATGTAAACATTGCAGAAAGTGGGTGTGAAAAAAACACCAGCCGCCACTGGATCTGGTTCCTGGGCAGACACATCATGTAGACCCAAAAAAGGCCTGTTTCACACAGGCTTCAGTTTGTATAAGAGCAGTGTGAACAGCAAGCTTTAATAAAGCATTTGCAGAGCTTTCAGCAAGCTTTGTTGAGGCTTTAAAAGTGCAATTCAGCTCCAGTTTGCATTTGTGGAATGCAGATCCTAATGGGAATGTTGATTACAGCCTGGTTCACACCTATGTATTTTTTAGTGCGTTTTCAGTTTTGCAGAAGCACACTACAGTCCATTTAACATTGTTTCCTATGGATCATGTTCCCATCTGTGCATTTTATGGAAAGGGCCAGGGACAAGCAGGTTGTGTTTTTTTGGTTCCATAGACTTCAATGGATCAAAAACATGCATTGAAAAATGCAAAATGTACCTGGAATATGCATCAACTGCAACCTATATAGGTGTGAACCAGGTCTTAAACAAGCTGCTAGCAGGCTTCAGCACTTATTGAAGCTTGTTGAAAGCCTGCTAGCAGCTTGTTTAAATTGGAAATAAAGTATTCTCGTTTAATTGTACCTACAGGTACTGTATAGATCTCCTAAACTTGCACCGTTTAGGAGATATTTACTATATACGCTGCTGTCGACGTCATCAGCGCATGCGCTCTGAAGGAACGGCCGCCCGTGCCATTTCTTCAGTGCCCTATGCCATGACGTCATCGCGGCTTCGGCCAATCATAGCGCCGGAGCCCGTGAACCCGGAAGAAACACCGGGGAAGATGTTAGCCGCCTCAGCGGTTTGCGGGCACTGCTGCAGGGCTTCATTCTAAGGTAAGTATTTCATAATGAGCGAGTATGCTTTGCCTTTGTCTTGGGCTACATGTACACGTGACATTTTTCAACCTCCCCTGAATGACTTAACTAGACAGCTAGAAATCGACGTTTAAAACGGTCATCTAGCCACATTCGCGTCAGGAAGTGATTTTTTTTTTAATGAAAAACCTTAAAACGCTCCTAGACGCAAGTTACCCCGTTTAGTCGCGTTTACAAGCTGTTACAGGCATTTGGAGATTCAAATGCCTCTCAAAATCGGTCCTGAATGAATTTTTATGCTTTGCAAGAAGTGCCTCTAAAAACTCAACTGCCTAGAAATGACTGTAAATGACCCTGTGTACATGTACTGATAGTTCAGGGCAGCTGAAAAAAAACGCCCAACCGCCCATCATCCATTTACCAGCAGCAGTGTATATTAGGCCTTAGTCCCTTTTCACAGGTGCTTTCTGATCAGGCCCAGCCTATCAGTTTTTCAGGCAGACCTAATCAGAGCCACCATTCACTTCTGTGGGGCAGTGGTGACATATCCACTGGCACCCACTGCTATCCAATCCGATCCTGTCTGTGAAATACAGACGGGTGGAGAGCCTATTTTCCAAACTTCTGGCGGATCTGTGTTCAACATTTACAAACCGGGGTTGAATGGTACATTAAAACGTTTAAACTTGCAGTGTGTCTGTGCATGTGCTGGATCGCCAATAACCTCTTGCTGACCGTGTAACACATGGCAAAAAGGTGGTCTTTATCGCCCACACACTGGACATATGTGTCATTGGCTGGCCAATGTTCCTATGCTGAGAACACGCTCACAGCACGGAGGCCGAGCTGTCAAAAGACAGAATTATCAGTAGTGGGAATGGCTTGTGATCATGTGACCACTATGACAGCCAATCACAATGGTTGCGTGATTGCTGATTCTTCCCACCCCTCCCAGGGGTTCAGAACTTTTTAAAAGGGATGCGGGAAGAGGTTAAAGATGGCAGCACAGGAGAAGGGAGAACTTTGGCTTTAGGTAGGACAACACTGGACTTAGGGTTGCCATCTCATCCCTTTAAAACCGAACACATATGAATTACACAGGTTCTGAGGCTGATTAAGGTGGTAATTAAACGCACTTGGTGCCTTATCTGCATTAAAGTAGCTTCAGAACCTGTGTGATTCATAGGTGTTTGGGTTTAAAGGGATGAGGTGGCAACCCTAACTGGACTCCATGGTCTGGTCTAGAAAGGGACAAGTGTTAAGGACTTTTATTTTGGGGGGTTTGGGGGGGGGGGGGTTGTTAGGGATTTAGGGCCATTTAGGTAGGATTTTAGGGAGGTTAGGTAAGGTTTTAGGGAGGTTGGGTAAGGTTTTAGGGAGGTTAGGTAAGGTTTTAGGGAGGTTAGGTAAGGTTTTAGGGAGGTTAGGTAAGGTTTTAGGGAGGTTAGGTAGGGTTTTAGGGAGGTAAAGTTTTAGGGAGGTTGGGTAAGGTTTTAGGGAGGTTAGATGGGGTTTTATGAAGGTTAGATAGGGTTTTAGGGAGGTTAGATGGGGTTTTAGGGAGGTTAGATGGGGTTTTATGAAGGTTAGGTGGGGTTTTATGAAGGTTAGGTGGGGTTTTATGAAGGTTAGGTAGGGTTTTAGGGAGGTTAGGTAGGGTTTTAGGGAGGTTAGGTAGGGTTTTAGGGAGGTTAGATAGGGTTTTAGGGAGGTTAGATAGGGTTTTAGGGAGGATGAAGTTCCTCTGAAAGATTACTGCTGATCAGGAACAAGGATGAGTGAGGGTTCCCTCCTTACCTGTCCCTGGGGTCTATCCAGCTGGTAGTTTTATTGGTGTGATCAATGTAGTAGACCTTCCCATCCACATCTCTGGCTTCCTCCCAGCCCTGTGGTAGAGGTAATTCCTTCCTTAACATGTCCAGAAAGGGTGATGTCCCCCATAAAGTAACCCTTTGTATCCGAGGAGTGATGAGAGAAGCAGATCGGCAGCCCTAAACACACCGTACTCCCTGGAAGGGACGGGGGCCAAGTTTCCAGAGGTGATCGGAGGAGCTCTCCATGGCTGCCAGCTGGGCTCCTCCAGGCCGGGGAAGAGTTGGTGGAGTACACGTGCGGTGCCCTCGGGCTCTCCCCCTCCCCGGTACGAAGCTCAGTGTGATCGTGTCGGATCGTCCATGTTCTTCCCCCGGATCGTGTGTGGCCGCTTCAGAGGCTCCTCTCGGGGGTCACTAGTTGGTTAAAGGGGTCTTCCGGGGCGCTGATGTAATGGGGACGCTCCTTACCTCTGCCCTTTGCTCTTCCCCTCGGTGCCTCTCAGCTGCTGGTTGGCTTTCCGCCTGTGATGCTGCTGAGACTCCGGCCACACGTCATCCAGGTGATTACTGTAATGCAGGTAATAGACTTGCACGGGGAGCTCCTACTGTAATGACTGGAATAGTGGAGCCCAGCACACAGATGGTGCTCACCCCTCCCCCTTCTCTGAGGATGGGAGGCTGATAAGCACATCCATAGCAGATTAGTCTCCTACCACTGTGCTATGGGCATCCCCATGGTGGGGAGATGTAGGCCTCGCTCACACATGTGGCAGCCCCCTGAAATGGTGATATGTCGCCTCCTCACCAACCGTTCTACCCTGAAAACCATGACCCAATGCATGGCATGTTTGCAGCGCAGCCCCATTCACTTCAACAGGTCGTTTAGTTGACAAAAATATTTTCCTCATGGTTTTTATCAGCTGCATGTTTTCAGTGGTGAAAACTAAGCGGAAATAACATTAGAATTAAAGCGGAACGTTATGCTTCCAATATTAGTGTGTGCTGGAAATTGCCGCTTTTGGTACAAATGCTCTTTAGCAAGTTCCACATAAATAATTATGCTACCAATATTAGTGTGTGCTGGAAATCGCCTCCAGCATTGCTCCTGTTTCTTTTCCCAGGAGGCTACCATTTTACTGAAGCCCAGAGCCCCTGAACAGCAGTAAATCATAACGTGAAACTAAACCCATTGATTTAACAGTTTAAAAAAAGCAGTTACATTCCTGGAATGCCGGGATTACTAACTCACATTTGCTTGTGTCCTCACCAAAACTGGTCAAATGGCTGGTGTCACAGTCACATGTGCAGCATGCACCATGGCAGTTGAAGATCAAACAGAAGCAGCTTCCTTGGTTGTAAAGGATGGGAGGCTTTAATTCCACTTTAAGGCTACTTTCACACTGGGGCAGTAGTAGGGTTGCCACCTCATCCCTTTAAACCCAAACAAATATGAATTACACAGGTCCTGTGGCTAATTGAATGCAGATAAGACACCAAGTGAGTTTAATTACCACTTTAATCAGCCACAGAACCTGTGGAATTCATATGTGTTCGGGTTTAAAGGGATGAGGTGGCAACCCTAGGCGGTAGCGGTAAAGCCAGGGCCGGCTCTACCACTAGGTGGAGTAGGCGGCCACCTAGGGCGCACTGCTGCCACCTCATCAATTTAAACCCGAACACATATTAATTACACAGGTTCTGTGGCTGATTAAGGTGGTAATTAAACTCACCTAGTGCCTTACCTGCATTAAATCAGCCTCAGAATCTGTGTAATTCATATGTGTTTGGGTTTAAAGGGATGAGGTGGCAACCCTACTAGGGGCGCCTGGCCACTGTTGATCTGTCACTGACTGCTCTGCATTGATTCATGTAAAAACTGACACTGTCTGACTCAGATAACCACATGCCATTTGCAAATGTATAGAGAAATAGTGACTGATCTGCCAAATACCCCCCCTCCGCCCCCACCCCCCATAAGGCTGTATTTGATGGGCACAGGTGAAGCTGTATTTGATTGGCACTGGTGAAGCTGTATTTGATGGGCACAGGTGAGGCTGTATTGATTGGCGCTGGTGAAGCTGTATTTGATGGGCGCTGGTGAGGCTGCATTTGATTGGCGCTGATCAGGCTGAAACTCATTGGCGCTGATCAGGCTGGGTAGGGAAAAGGGGGTGGAGCCAAGGGGGGCGGCAAAATGAGGTTTCACCTAGGGTGTCAAAAATCGTTGCACCAGCCCTGGGTAAAGCGCCGCTAGTTTTAGCGGCGCTTTACCGCTGTTATAGTGGCACTTTGGAGCCGTTAGCGGGTGCTTTTAACCCCCCAAAAAGGGTTAAAAAGGAGTTAAAAGCGCCCGATTGGTGCTTTGAAAGCAGCGTCCATTCATTTCAATGGGCAGGGGCAATGTAGGAGGGGTGTATACAGCGCTCCTCCACTGCCCCAAAGATGCTGCCTGCAGGTCTTTTTTCCCCATCCTGCAAGTGCACCACCCCAGTGTGAGAGATCTCACACTGGGGAAGATTGGGAGGCAGTTTACAGGCATTATTTTTAGCACAAAAACCACCCCAGTGTGAAAGGGGTCTAAGGCTGTCAGCAGATTGGCCTCTACAAACTGAGGCTGCATTCACACCTGAGCGTTTTGTAGCTTGAATATGCCTGAAGCTACAAAACGCTGGAGGGGAAAAAATCAATGAGTCTCTATGGAGATGGTTCACATCTCCACTCAAAAATGCCTGAAGCCAAAAGCCTGAAAACGCCTGAAGCTCAAACAAGTTCTGGAAGTATTTTTGTAGCTTGATTTGGGCGTTTTTCTACTTTTTACATTGGTGACCTTTTGACCTGTACAAAATCGCTGTAAAAGACGCGTGGATTTCTGCCTGAAAACACTACGCCCAGGTGTGAATGCAGCCTGAGCAGTACCTAAAAATGCAGAGCAACTGAGCATGTGCAGAGCAGGGTAAGACTGTGTATTAATGGATTTTAACCCCTTGCCCAGCGCCGATCGGTATCTGACGGCGGCAAGGTGGCTGGTGAGCACAAATCGCCGTCATATGACGGCGGCCGCGCTCACGAGCCTAGTGAGCGCGCGCGCCCACTGTATTCGGGGAGGGCCAGGGTAGCGGGTGCGGCGGCTTCGATTGCCGCCGGCTACCCGCGATGGCCCCACCGGAGCGAAGTAATGGAGGTCCGTGTATGTAAACACGGACCTCCGTTCTGTGAAGGGGGAAGGGCTGTGATCACAGCCTTCCTGTACGTGGAGGCTGTGACCACTTCCCTTCCCCAGCCAGGGCAGCCCACACATAGTTAGAACACGCCCAGGGTACACTGTTAACCCTTAGAGCGCCCCCTGCAGGTTAACCCCTTCACTGCCAATTAGATTTACACAGTAATCAGTGCATTTTTATAGCACTGATCGCTGTATAAATGCCAATGGTCCCAAAAAAGTGTCAAACTGGTCCGACATGTCCGCTGAAATATCACAGTACCGCTAAAAATCGCAGATCGCCGCCATTACTAGTAAAAATAAATAAATAAAACCCCCAAAAATGAATTCTCATCATCCGTAAATGCGACCACTTTTGCGCAAACCAATCAATGAACGCCGATTGCGATTTTTTTTATCACAAATATGAGGAAGAATATAAATCGGCCAAAACCGATGAAAAAAAAAAAAGAAATTTGTTTTTTTTTGCAAAATTGTCGCTCTTCTTTTGTTTATAGCGGCGATCAGAAATGACGCAGCGGTGATCAAATACCACCAAAAGAAAGCTCTATTTGTGGGAAAAAAAGGACGCAAATTTCGTTTGGGTACAACGTCGCACGACCGCGCAATTTTCAGTTAAAGCGACGCAGCGCCGAATCGCAAAAAGGGCTCCGGTCCTAAAGCTGGAAATCCTTCCGGGGCTGAAGTGGTTTAACAGTATAGACACTTGTTTTTATTGTTTTACATATACATTATATACAGCTATACATGCAAAAGGGGCCAGCCTGAAGTGATCTAGCAGGACTTAAAGCGGCTATATACCATTAAAAAATTAAAAACAAAATTAAAAAAACCTGTAAGGGAAAGGCACCGCATACTAGCTCATTATGAAATATTTACCTCAGAACGCTGTGGGTGGCCGGAGTACGCGGCTCAGGCGCTGTGAGTGGCCGGAGGCGCAAGACATCACTCCTGCGCATGCGCGCTGGAGCCCATCTTTCTAGCAAGGTCCGGCACTATGCGCTGGGCCTTCGCCAGGACCTCATGGCGCATGCACCGTGACATCAGCGGCTGCATTTAGGGCAAATATCTCCTAAACCATGCAGGTTTAGGAGATATTCATTTTACCTACTGGTAAGCCTTATTATAGGCTTACCTGTAGGTAAAAGTAAAAAAAATTGGGTATACAACCGCTTTAATTTTCTGACTAAAGTTCCACTTTAACCACTTCTGGACCTCCCAATGCACATTTACTGTGGTAGGGAAGCACGGCTGCACGAGACAACGTACCTGTACATTGTTTCCTCTTCCTGGGTCTGGGGCGAGCGCACCGCCGAGTACCCACTCCCACTGTGATTGGACACAGCAGGAGCCAAGCAGCGGGTCCGGCGGCCGCAATGGGCACCCATGATCATTCATAGAAGAGGCATAACGACAGTCTGCATGTGTAAGCAAGGCAGACCATTGATCTGTCACAGAGGAAGAGAGAGATCTGTGCTTCCTGCTAATCAGGAACACAGATGTGTCTCTTCCTCCAGTCAGTCCACCCCCCCCCCCCCCACAGTTGGGCCGTCGTACACACACTTAGATTTTTGGACGACAGAACATCTGTTTTTTGTCTTATGTTGAAAGTGAAGAGGTTACTAACCATACGAAAATTTTCATACGACCGAATTCAACGTCAGAAGTGACGTAATGTGTTGAATAGCTTTGTATGTATTTTTTCGTTTCTGAGCATGCGTAGTCTTGATCGTACAGTGTTTTTTCATACAAAAAGTGTACTAATGTTATGAAAATCAGATGTTGACTTGATATACAAAATTTTTTTCCTAGTCTGCACATCCAGCTTCTGTCATCCAAAAAAATCAAAATCAGCATACTAATGATCCGAAAATCGGTCGTCATACGAAAATTCATGTCCGAAATTTGGATCATGTGTACAGGGCTTAAGTAAGCATTCCCTAGGAGCACACTTAATCCTTTGATCGCCACTGATGTTAACCCCTTCCCTGCCAGTGTCATTTATACAGTGACAGTGCATTTTTTTAGCGCTGATCACTGTATTGGTGTCAATGGACCCCAAAAAGTGTTACTTAGAGTGCTTTCACACTAGGGCGAGGGCCACTGTAGCGGTAAAGCGCAGCTTGTTTTAAATGAGCTTTACTGCTATTTAAGTGGCGCTTTTAACCCCCAAGAAGGGGTTAACAAGGGGTTAAAAGCGCCCGTGTTGCAGTGCTTCCAAAGCACTTTTCAGGTGCTTCAGAACCACTGCCCATTCATTCCAATGTGCAGGGCACCCCAAAAGATGCTGCTTGCAGGACTTGTCCTGCAAGCGCACCGCCCCAGTGTGAAAGCACTTGGTCTTTCGCACTGGGGTGGCATGAGAGGGAGTTTTCATGCGCTTCACAGGCGCTATTTCTAGAGCTAAAATGCCTGAAAACTGCCTCAATGTGAAAGGGGTCTTAGGTCCGATTTGTCCTCCGCAATGTCACAGCCCTGCTAAAAATCGCTGAACGCTGCCATTACTAGTGAATATAAAAATACCATAAATCTATCCCATAGTTCTGATTCCTCCTGTATTGATTTGTATTGTAACTGTACTGTCTGACCCTGTGTTGTAAAACGCTGCGCAAACTGTTGGCGCTACATAAATCCTGTATAATAATAATAATACTTTGCAGGCTCGATAACTTTTTCGCAAACCAATCAATATGTGCTAATTGGGATTTTTTTTTTTTTTTACCAAAAATAAGTAGCAGAATACATATTGGCCAAATTTGATATAGAAATTAGATTTTTTACATTTTTTTTATTGGATGTGCTTTATAGCAGAAAGTAAAAAATATTGCTTTTATGTTCAAAATTGTTGCTCTTTTCTTATAGCGCAAAAAATGAAAACTGCAGAGGTGATCAAATACCACCAAAAGAAAGCTCTATGTGTGGGAACAAAAGGACATCCACTTTGTTTGGGTACAGCGTCGCATGACTGTACAATTGTCAGTTAAAACGACGCAGTGCCATATGACAAAAAATGGCCTGGTCATTAAAGGGGTAAAACCTTCCGGGGCTGAAGTGGTTAAGTCAATTGAGGAAAACTATGACGGAAATCGATTAGAAATTTTTGTTAAGGAATAAAATGTGAGGGAGGGACGTTTACCTCCCTGAACGTCGGCTTTCCTCAGAGCTCCGCCTGTCTCAAAGCTCCAGCCTCTGACTCTATCGGCAAACTATTGGCTGAGAGACACAGGCTCCCATCAATTCTTCTCCTTTCTTATGCAGTTCCACACATTAAAGTTTAAACATCTATTGCACTACCACATAAGAATAAGCAGGTATTTACTACGCTGTTAAAAGAAAAAAAGTAACAAAAAGTGATACTAAAGTATTGTTTTTTTTTATACAGTGGTTGTGTGCAGTGGTTTTGCACAGAGCAGCCCAATCCTCCTCTTCTTGGGTCCCTTGTCGACGCTCCTGGCACCTCCCTCCTGTTGAGTACCCCCACAGCAAGCAGCTTGCTATGGGGGCACCCAAGTCGAGCTGCAGCTCCCTGTATCCATTCAGACTCGGAGCTGTGGTCCGGCCCACCCCTCTCATTGGCTACCTGACTTTGATTGACATCAGCGGGAGCCAATGGCGCTGCTGCTGTGTTGCAGCCAATGAGGAGGGGGAGTCATGGACGGCCGAGGCACTCGTGGACATCGCTGGATCAAGGTGGGGATCAGGTAAGTATTAGGGTGTGCTGCTGCATACAGAAGGATCTTTATCTTAATGCATAGAAAGAAATCTTCTGCCTTTACAACCACCTTAGGCTACTTTAACACTGGGGCAGTGCCAGTGCTAGCGGTAAAGCACCGCTCGTTGTAGCGGCGCTTTACCGCTGTTATAGCATCGCTTTGGTGCTGCTCTTCGGGAGGTAGCGGTGCACTTTTAAGCCGTGTTGCAGCGATTCGGAAGCATTTTCCAGGCCCTTCGGAAGTGGTGCGCATTCATTCCAGCAGTGTATACAGCACTCCTAAACCGCACCCAAAGATGCTGCTTGCAGGACTTATTTTCCCGTTCTGCAAGCGTACCGCCCCAATGTGAAAGGGAGGATTGAGAAGCCTGAAAGCTGCCTCAGTGTAAAAGGGGTCTTAATGTTGTTAATATATTCAGGTAATATGTACAATGGATGGCATTACAGCCAATAAAGTTTACAGGTTTTTTTTCTTTTCTGTTTTTATTTTAAAGTTGCACTTCTGTTTGTCAAAAAGTAATATTTTTGTTTGTATGCAAAACTTGGTTTTATTTGTGTTTTAATGATTTGTGTTGGGAGGGAGAATTGAGGATTGTGAGTATAAGTGCTAGGGTGGGCAAGAAGGGGGATTGTGCTGTGACTGGGATTTAGGTAGGGTGAAGGAGGGCTTGGAAGGGGGAAGAAGATTTGTGTTGGGAGAGGGAGAATTTGGAATTTGTGCTGGGAGAGGGAGATACAATTTGTGATGGGGGGAAGGGAGGGTGCAAATCAGTACTGGATTTCTTTTTTTTTTTTTTGAATGAGAGGGAGTGGAGATTTTTGCTGAGAGGGGAAGAGGGCTGGTGTTGAATTCTTCTTACCCCTACACTGTGTGTTACACACTCCTGTCCCCTTCATTCTGTGCATAACACTCCTATCCCCTGCATTCTGTATATTATGTACTCCTGGACCTTGCTCTCTGTGTGTCATATACTCCTAAACCTGGCTGTAGTCCCCCTCTGGGTGTTACGATCCAATTCATTACACACCCTGCACCTGTACTCTGTGTTATGTATCCTAAACCCAACACTGACTGCAGCAACCTGTGTATTGCACATACCCAACCGTTGTGCTCTGCCTTACAGACTCCTGCACTATATATAGTACCATATATTAGTATATCAGAGCTGATCACTTGATGTCCGCCAGTACTCTCCAGCCAGTCATTCGTTACAGAGGCAGAATGGTGGTAAACAAGGCAGATTGCTGTTCTATCAATAGGAAAGGCATGGATCCTGTGTTCCTGCAAAGCAGGGACAATATCCATGTCTTCCCTAAGTAAAAGCACTTCCCACACATTACACAAACACTGGCTAGGCAGACAGTTAACACTTTGATTGCCCCTGATGTTAACCCCTTCCCAGCCAGCATGCATGGATGTATTAAAGTGCTTCAAGTGAATAAGGTGCAGTGATTCCAGGAATATATTCCAGGTGACCCAGATAAGGAAAGGGTGATAAGCAATTCCTCCACCTCAGGGACAGGCGATCACACACCCTACTTGCCAGATTTCAATCTCTATTACGGAGATTGTTAGCATATGTAGGGATGTGGACAATCCGAATGGAACAGCCGTGCTAACTTCAGGTATCAATCATGTGTGGATGACAAAAAATGGGAAGCTCCCATAGTGAAGAACGGCAAAGGCTTGGTTTATTAAAACTTAAAACAATGTTTCGTCAGATGTCAGCACGTCTGACAAAATGGCGTTGGGTAATGTGATCTGCAACACGTCACTTCCGCTCAGAGCTTCCTATATGCAACCTTTGGATTTTTACATTGTTTTAAGTTTTAATAAACCAAGCCTTTGGCGTTCTTCACTATGGGAGCTTCCTGTTTTTTGTCATCCACACATGATTGATACCTGGAGTTCACCGTGAAGTAAACCCGGCTGTTCCACTTAGATTGTCCACATCCCTACATGTGCTAACAATCTCCGTAATAGAGATCATTGAAATCTGGTAAGTAGGGTGTGTGATCACCTGTCCCTGAGGTGGAGGAATCCTTATCACCCTTTCCTTTCCTGGGTCACCTGGAATATATTGCTGGAATCACTGCACCTTATTCACTTGAAGCACTTTAATATATTTGGACTATTGAAACACGCTAAGAATTGTGTATTTTGTGGACTGTTTTTCAATATGCACCACTGTTTTGTAGACTGATTTGCAATTACTATGTTGATATGTCGGCATAGGCACATGGTTTGAGTTTTGATTAATTGCACATTGCACTTTATTTGAGCTAGCGCGGTTTTAATTTTGTTTGTTCACCATTTTTTTTTGGCACCCATGTTTAAAAAATAATTTAAGGCCTGAAGATTAGTTAAACCCAAATATCAATAGTTTCTGAAAGAAAAAATAAAATGGTGGTTGTAGCAATTTTCATTGTCACTCAATATTTAAACAACGCAATAGTTTAGTAAAAAAACACTAACGTTAATTTTAGGGCACACAAACACAATATATTTCCAGTTTTAAAAAAAATAAAATATAAAGGATGAAGTTGCATTGAATAAATAGATACTCAACATGTTAATCTTTACATTTGTGTGCGCCTGTAAAATGACAAAGAACTTTATACACTATATGCTATAATTTCCATAGGAGATGCTTTTGGACCCTAGAGGTCATTCGTTTACTGTTAACCATGAATAATGGACCTAGAACTATTGCTCTCACACTGGCATTAGTGGCGATATGTAATGTGTATTCCAAGCAAAATTTTCGTATGATGTTTTGCATTGCACTTCCATGTTCACTCTAGCTAGGGGAGATCAATGAATGGATGCAGGTCATGCCAGGGATGGGGGCACAGTCTGAGAGTCATAGAAAGTGATCCAGTGGCTGTACAACTTTCAGTAGAATGCTGACAGTCGGCTTGTGGATTGTACATGCACTTCTGGTGTCTACAGCCACTGTGAGTGTGCATGACCCCCACTGCAACCACCACAGCGGTATCTAAATTCAAGAACAAAACAAAACTTCATTGCATTGTAGCATAGATGTGATGGCTGCATTGGTCCCTGGACATGCACTTTAAGGTGTCACAGCACGATTGAATAGTTTGCATGTCCAGCCCAGTAACCCTCAGTGACTCAGTCAATGCCTTGGTCACCCTATGAACTCCATGATTCCAATGAATATGACAAAAGTCAAAAGTGCTTATGAGTAGTGCATGTGGGACTTGCTGATCAGGCATAGCTTAAATGTCCCACATCCTATTTTAATGCTCCTGATGGGGTGGGTGTACACAGCACTGTGACCTAAGCTGCAGAGCTGAGCCATGAACTGCAGGTGGTAAAATGTAAAGTGTGGTTATTACAATTATTATTTTTTTTTTAAATCCAGGAAACGAATTTGACTGCCCGATGGTGTCAGGAAGAATTAGGCAAAATGTCATCATAGGGATACAGGGTTTTTTGTTTTGCCTTACTAGTGGTGTTCAGCGAACCCGACTGTAACGTTCGGGTCCGTACCAAACTTTGGGGTGTCCGGGACCCAGACCCGAACACGGACGTTTCAAAAAACGTTTGGGTTCGGGTTCTGGTAGTTGATCATGCATGTTGAATAGCTGCAGGGCAGCCAATCAGCAAGCGTTTCACTGGTTTGCCCATAGAAGCCATCACAGCCATGCCTACTAATGGCATGGCTGTGATTGGCCAGTGCATCATGTGACCCAGCCTCTATATGAGGCAGGAGTCACAGTGCTGCATGTCACATGCTCTTGGGTTAGTGTAGGGAGAGGAAGCTGCCAGCGTTTTTGTGAGGGACAGATTGCAGACATTTTAACATCTGATCCTGAATCCTGAGATTATTACTACTGTTGCTCTGAGGTACAGATTGCAGAGATTTGAGAATCGAGATTTCACATACTGCTGCTTTGAGTGACAGATTGCAGATCAAACCCTGCCTAACACAACGATCGATTTGATCGTACACAACAATCAGATTGTGGGAGTAATTTGAGATTTCACATACTGCTGCTTTGAGCGATCTGACTGCACTAGGTAGAGGCTTCTGCTTAGAGGGACAGATTATTGTTCAAAAATCTTCTCCTAGTTCTAAAGGGAGAGGTTCTAGCTGCAGCTGTAAGTGATACATTATTGTTCAAAAATCATCTCCTAGTTTATTTGATTTTAATTTATTTTCCCTATCCCCATTTTTTTGTAGGGCACTTGCCCTACTCTTACCCCCATTTTACTTCCTTTTGCAGCCCTCTAGCACTTGCCAGGACTTTGTGACAGCCATTTTTGTGCCTAAAAGTTCGGGTCCCCATTGACTTCAATGGTGTTCGGGGTCCGGGATAACGTTCGGGCAACGTTTGGTGCCGAACCCGGACTTTTTCCCAAAGTTCTTTTGGACCCTCCAAGCCCGAACATCCAGGTGTTCGCTCAAATCTACTTACTAGGCCAAAAACACTGAAGTTGTCAGAGATTGTCATTGATAGCCATAAAAGTATTTTTTCAGCCTAAAAAAACTAATATCCATGTCACTATGACTGCAAAGTTTGCTGTGCAATCTAAAAATTTTGTTGACCGTAGTGGAGCTCTCTTAAGCCCTGTACAGATGATGCAAATTTGGGACGGGATTTTTTGTACGACGACCGATCTTCTGATTTTTGGACCGCTAGTATGGTGCTTTGCTTTGGACAGCAGATTTTTTTTTTCGGATAACAAAAGCTGGATGTGCAGACTATAAAATTTTTGTATGACAACACCACGTCCGATCTTCGTTTCATTAGTATGGTTTTCGTACATGCAAGACTACGCATGCTCAGAAATGAAAAAATACATACAAAGCTATTCAACACATTATGTCACTTCTGATGTTGAATTCAGCTGTACGGGAATTTTCATATTGTTAGTACGCTCTTCACTTTCAACATGAGACTAGCATCCAACAAAAAATGGACGTTCTGTCGTACAAAAATCTAAGCGTGTGTCATTGACAGTGATATTTCTCAATAGCTGCTCAAGCCATACATAGGAGTCAATTCACTAAGAGATAAATCCTGCATGCATTTTTTAGCTGAAATAACTCATGTGGTATCTCTCTGGTATCTCTCTTAGAAGTAGTAAATTCACACAAAAAAAAAAACATGCATTATTTACCGAATACATTAAATATTTACTTTTGCGTTATTTATCACTTAAATTTAGCACTTATTTCTATTTTTTCTTTTTTTTTACATGCTAACACTGCACCAGAGGAAGAGAGTTCTATAAATAAATACACACAGAAATATTGTGAAACTGTGAAAACATTTTAGCATGCTTTCATTCTAGTGAAATGTTACAATGTATTTTCATTCCTGACCTCAGGACAGAAAATTTCTACACTGATGCATTGTATACTTTTAACTGTAGGCCAGTGCAGAGTTCCCCTCACTGTTACTTTGTACATTGCTAAAATGCAGACTGCCTATTGCCAGGTGATAAATAATGAATGTGTGTGTTCTTTAGTGAATTGACTTTAATGATTTATCTCTTTTTTTTTTTTTTTTGCGGTACTTACCTTACATTCTATATTTTTACTTTGATGAATTGACTCTCTTTATATCTTATGAGATATTTCCAATAAATGAGTCACATGACCTTTACATCACATGGAGAATCCTATAGTGAATTGACCCCATAGTGCTTGATTCTGCAGCCTTCTACTGAATTTTTCTGTGCAAGCTATTTATTTCTTTATACATGCTGGTTATTTACCCCCTCAAGTGCCTTTTTTCAAGTATGAATACATTTAGGGCCAGTTTACACTGGGATCACATAGGAACGCGTGCCGCGTTCTTGTGTTGTGTGATTTTGCGATCCAATCATTTGAATGCATTTGGACGGAATTACCTTGTGACATCATCACACATGCCACAGGTCGGGAGAGTTGCTGAGTGGCAATGCCTTCATTTTGTTGGATGGATAATGCTGTACCTATTGTATGCTGTGTGAGTAGATCTCTATAATAAATTGGCAGTGAATTTGATTGTGGTGCTGGAAGCGTGCATAGAAAATGCTTTTCTCATACTACATTTTGGTGTGAATCAGCCCTTAGTTCTTTCTTTCAGTTTACTTTCATCAATGTCATGTCACATAAGACAATTCATTTAGCAAGAATGCAACAAAAAACATCTGATAAGAGAAGTCTTTACTGCTGTAAATGAAAATTTTACTAATCTGCTAAATCCTGTAAACATGATATAATATGGAAATATGGAGTGTTACATAGTACAACAAAAACAAGGTATAGGGGGTGGGCAATACAATTCATATATGAAAGGAAATGTGTGAGATTGTAAAAAAATAATAATAATATATATACATGACCTGAAACTGATTTCAGCATCGGTCTGAAGCTGCAGATCTAAGTTGAATAAACTGCGCTCAGTGTTTAAAAAAATAACATCAATAGTATATTACACAGCTGCACTCAAAAGCTAATAAATACTAAATCCTGGTGAAGAGTGTTTAAAAAATAGCTGCACAATGTAACCAATTAATAAACTACTAAAAACATTTGTAGGTAAAATAAATAAATCCAAGATAAAACAGTGTATTGAATTCACAGATGTGTTCAAAATGTATCCAGTCCAAAGTACTACTGTATATTTGTGGTTTGTGGAAAATGTATAAAGAAAAAATACATAAGTAAAACAAATAAATATGAAGTGTATTCAAAATATACAGGAATATCCAGTCCAATGTGCACAATGAATAGTGTCCGCACATGTTGACTATATCTGAATGTGATCCATGAGCCCACCACCTAGGTAAGTCCAGCAGCTTACCAGAAGTGCCAACTCCAAATTATAGGAGGTCTGGCATGGCACAGTGATAAATCAGTGGATCATCCAATCAGGTGGCGTCAATAGTAATCCACATCAGACTGGGACCATAGAATATTCCTCCTGTTGGACTGTGCGACTCAATCAAGGAGATAGACCCCTGATAGTGTAATATTGTTTAAAATTCATTGTTTAAAAAACACAAAAATCACTTACACATTGAATCCCTTGTTAGCATGCATTACATCCAAACGAAATGCTGCTGGTGTCAGCTCCAGCTGAGTGTGGATAACATCAGCACATGCTCCACCTTAGCTCAACATACGTTTCATCTAAACAGACATTTTCAAGGGAATTAGAAGTAAATGATCATGTGACCGCTGATCACTCAGTTCTCAGGTCCTGCTCTGAGCACAGAGTAGAGACTGCTAGTCACTGCTCTGTGCTTTGCCCCTACAGTGCTCACTGGAGCACCAGGCTGGGGAAGTGGCAGGAGTGGCTGGCTCAGACTTTCAGCAGTGCACTGAGTGTCTGAGCCAGCTGCCGGTCGGGAATCTGGGTGGATCCTAACATTATTGGCCTGAAGAAAGAGGAAGTCCCTCAAACGCTTTTCACCTCTGTCCCTATTCCATGAAGATGTCATCCACACGGGCGGGCTTCCACTCACAGCAGCAGGGTCTCCCTCTGCACAGCTCATTGATCCCCTTAAAACTACTTGCATCTGATTCAGGCAAGCATTAGCACCACTTTTGTTAAGTTTACTGACATGTGCATAAAATTTAATTTTTTTTACTACTGCCACTTTACAAAACCTGTTACTGTGGCTTCAACAGATTCCTAACCCCTCCCACTGCATGTACACATATACAGTATGTGGCCTCACAGAAGAGGCTCTTCTACCGTGACGCTGCATATACACTATATTACCAAAAGTATTGGGACACCTGCCTTTACACCCACATGAACTTTAATGGCATCCCAGTCTTAGTCTGTAGGGTTCAATAATGAGTTGACCAACCCTTTGCAGCTATAATAACTTCAACTCTTCTGGGAAGGCTGCCCCCAAGGTTTAGGAGTGTGTCTATGGGAATGTTTGACCATTCTTCCAGAAGCGCATTTGTGAGGTCAGGCACCGTTGTTGGACGAGAAGGCCTTGCTCGTAGTCTCCGCTCTAATTCATCCCAAAGGTGTTCTATTGGGTCGAGGTCCAGAGTCTGTGCAGTCAAGTTCCTCCACCATGTCTTTATGGACCTTGCTTTGTGCACTGGTCCAAATCATTTGGTGGAGGGGGGATAATAGTGTGGGGTTGTTTTATAGGGGTTGGGCTTAGCCCCTTAGTTCCAGTGAAAGGAACTCTTAAGGCATTAGCATACCAAGACATTTTGGATTTCATGCTCCCAACTTGTGGGAGCAGTTTGGGGATGCCCCTTCCTGTTCCAACATGACTGCATTCCAGTGCGCAAAGCAAGGTCCATAAAGACATGGATGAGTGAGTTTCGGGTGGAGGAATTTGACTGGCCTGCACAGAGTCCTGACCTCAGCCCGATAGAACACCTTTGAGATGAATTGGAGCAGAGACTGAGAGCCAGGCCTTCTCGTCCACATCAGTGCCTGACCTCACAAATGCGTCTCTGGAAGAATGGTCAAACATTCCCATAGACACACTCCTAAACCTTGTGGACAACCTTCCCAGAAGAGCTGAAGCTGTTATAGCTGCAAAGGGTGGGCCAACTCAATATTGAACCCTACGGACTAAGACTGGAATGCCATTAAAGTTCATGTGCGTGTAAAGGCAAGCGTCCCAATACTTTTGGTAATCTATTGTATGTGTTCATGTATTTGTGCTGGGAGAGCATTGCATAGTGTGCTCCCAGCACAGGGAACACACTTTCACCATGAGCCCGAGGAACCAGGAAGCCCAGTTCTCAATCACCTGATTGCCTCTGGCTATCACAATGATCAGTCACTATGCAGCTCACCCCTGTTTTTTTTGTCCTCTTGAATAGAGAAAAGGATACATTGCTTATTTTTCTTCTGC
Organism: Glandirana rugosa; assembly: GCA_018402905.1. Taxonomy (NCBI): domain Eukaryota; kingdom Metazoa; phylum Chordata; class Amphibia; order Anura; family Ranidae; genus Glandirana; species Glandirana rugosa. The sequence goes on along the minus strand of BLSH010209071.1, from coordinate 1,150,421 downwards.
TAGAATGGAACAATTTAAACAGAAACCAGAAAAATAGGTATATGAGGGTTTGATCTAAGTGAGCATCAGGATTAGAGTTAGAGCCAGGGTCAGTATATTTTAGGTAGGATTAAAGACACAGTATTTTTAATATCAGTATCAGTGCCAGTTAGTGTCAATGCCAGTATGTTTTAGGTAGGATAAAAAAACAAATATAAAAACTCAATAGCCCGTGCTGCACTCCATTATCCCTACAAGCTGGAGGTAGAAACAATTAAAAACATATGAGGTGACCTGGATGACCACCAGGGGGCATAAAGAGCCAGAAATCAGCCCACAGGTTTGCTAAATTATAACAAATCTGAAAAATTAATTTGTACACACAAAAGAAAATGCATTACCCTCTGATAAGACTTTCGATGAGTAGTCACCACGTATAAATCATAAAAAATAAATAATCAAAATCAAAGAGTAAAAGTTGTGCTGATTGCTATACGCTAACAGCTAATGAGAACCAAAAGCTGTGTTGCCGTTTTCTGTAGTGGCTTGAGGGACCAGCATCTAGCAAAACCAAAAGGGAAAGAGGGGCACGGACCAGCCTTGTAGTGTAGTAAGCTTTATTAGTGTATCCAAAATAAAATCAATAGTGTGCATTCATAAGTAAACTGCACAGGGATCGCTGAAGCTGATGAAGAGGAGGTTCTACTCCTCAAAATGTGTTTCTCATAATCCCTTGTGGACCAGGTACAACCAGGGCCATCTTTAAGGCAGGGCAAAAGGGGCATCTGCCCTGGGCCCTGTCGTGGTTGTGGGGCCCAAAGCAGCTGCCTTATACTTTCCAACTATCCCAATTTAAATTCCCTTGTCCCTTGAAGTTTTAGTCCTGTGCTGTGTCCCGATATCTCAGTGCAGCTACTAATGCTTCCCATTTCTGCCCTATTGTTTTGTACAGATGACTCACCTGCAGACCCTGTGTTTACATGTAAATAACTGGCATTCATACGTAAATAGCGACGGCATTCATATGTAAATAGCGGTGGCCAGTTGCATTCATATGTAAATAAAGGCGGTATTCATATGTGTATCATGCTCCCCTGAGGTCATATCCACCATCACCTATACTAAATGCTGCAGGCAGGAGTAAAGTCCTGCCTGCAACTGTGGTTGTTAAGCCTAACATCAGTCTGTTCTGCAAAGGTAAGCAAATTGGTGAGGGGGGTAGTGTGGGGTGTGCAGAGCTAGGCAGAGAAGGAATTACAGTTTGGGGTGCACAGGTGAGCAAGGAGGGGATGTATAGAAGTAAGGAAGGTGGGTGCAAAGATGAGCAGAGGAGGCAGGTAGAGTTAAGGGGGGGGGGGTTGGAGTGGAGAGGATCGGGGAGGTTTGGGGTGCA
>BLSH010209071.1:1116263-1126835 GCA_018402905.1 Glandirana rugosa | reverse complement strand
ACGGACAAAACGGAAACACACAGAACGTAAACATAAATCAATCTATCAATCAATCTACAAACCAAAACCCCAACAGCACAAAAACGGAAGAAAGTGAACGAACAAAAACAATGACCACAACCCACAAAACGTTCACACAGTAAAAATATTATTTATATAAAAGTGGATAGACGTATCAGGACTAAGAAAATCCACGTCGGGTAACTAGACGAAGGGGAACGACTTCCGAACGTTTAAGACTGTATTGCGACTTCGGTATGTTAGTCTAGTCGACGTGGACCCTTGGTCCCGATCGTGAACGATTAATGACGTTCTACGTACGACTTGAATGAGTGGCTGAACGTCTTCAAACAAAAATCTGCCTTGGTCAACAAAAACGTGTGCCATACGGATGCATTCCAACAATTGCTCCCTGGTCTGCCCTTTCAAAATTTGGTGGCAGTAATCCCTGTCCTCTGTTACCAGAAGTGAAAGATACAGAATCTCCTCAGCATGCATCTTGCAGTAATTAGCAAGTGCTAGCCCTGGTTCCCAGGTGCAGCTGATCTGATTGTATGGCTTCAGCGTTATGTCAGAATTTGCAAGCCTTCAGCAAGGGGAAGCAGATCAATGGGCTGCACCTAAAAGAATCAGGACTATGCAGATAGGTGAAAATATATTTATTATAAAAATGACACACTTGCAAAACACCCAACACCAGTAACAAAAACAAGCAAGTGAAAGAAGGCAAAAACACGACAACCCCAAAACCAAACATCTAACTAACTATCTAACTAAATACAAATGCAAGACACACAAAGGCAAAACAGGCAGATATCAAATGAGAATAGGGAGGAAAATACCGAGGGTGGAATGGTGAAGGAGGGCGCAAAATGCAGGTTCCAGGGGGGACAGAACACGGATCGGATCAGATCAGGTCAGGTCAGGTCAGGTCAGGTCAGGTCTGGAGCATGGATCAGTACAGGTCAGGCTCGGGCAGGATATGGCTTGCAGAGAAAACGCTGAAGCACTGGGACTGGGTGTAAGGCAGGCTTATATAATCCCAGCAGCCCCATCAGGTGTAGCTTAATGACCTGTGTACTCCATCTGCTAGGAGACACCCACTGGTGGCCACCAGAACTACACCCTTTGATATTGCATACAACAGTGCCACCCGCAGGTGACCCGAGCAAGTACACAGGTCCTGACAACCCTGCTCGTTAGAGCTTGCAATCTAGGAGGGAGGGTTAAATGGTACAAAAGGGCAGTAAACTGCGGGGGATGAGCTGATTGAGAAAAAAGGAATGTAGTTATTAGGTGGTGGCAGGATAGGCTTCCCTGAAGAGAAAAGTTTTCAGGGATCGCTTGAAGGTGGATAGATTTGGGGACATTCTGACCGATTGGGGTAGGGAGTTCCAGAGGATGGGAGAGGCCCGGGAGAAGTCTTGTAGGCGAGTATGAGAGGAGGTGATGAGGGAGCTGGAGAGCAGGAGATCTTGGGAGGAGCGAAGAGGACGGTTAGGTTGGTATTTTGAGACAAGGTTGGTGATGTAGCTGGGAGCAGAGTTGTGGATGGCTTTGTAGCTGGTTGTTAGTATTTTAAATTTAGTTCGTTGGGCGAGTGGCAGCCAATGGAGGGATTGGCAGAGGGAGGTGGCAGACGTTGAGTGGTTTGTAAGGTGGATGAGTCTGGCAGCGGGAGACCAGTGAGGAGGGAGTTGCATTAGTCGAGACGAGAGATGACCAGGGAGTGAATCAGGAGCTTTGTGGTTTCATTGGTTAGGAAGGGACGTATTTTAGAGATGTTGCGGGGATTGAGGCGGCAAGCCTTAGAAAGTGATTGGATGTGGGGCCAAAAGGAGAGTTCAGAGTCCAGGATAACACCAAGCACCCTGACATGTGGGGATGGGTGGATGGTTGTGCCATTGCTCTTGACAGAGAAGTCGGGGGAACTGGAACGTGGGGGAGGAAATATTATGAGTTCAGTTTTGGACAAGTTGAGTTTAAGAAAGTGGTGGGACATCCAGGCAGATATGTCTGTTAATAAGCTAGTGATACGTGAGGAGACTGATGGGGTGAGTTGGGGGGTGGAGAGGTAGATTTGGGTATCGTCAGCATAGAAATGATATAGAAAGCCGTGGGAGACTATCAGCCGACCCAGGGAAGAGGTGTATATTGAAAATAAGAGGGGTCCAAGAACAGAACCTTGGGGGACCCCAACAGACAAGGGAAGAGGAGAGGAGGAGGCAGAATTGTAAGTTACGCTGAAAGTGCGATGGGATAGGTAGGACGAGAGCCACTGAAGAGCACAGTCACGAAGACCGAGGGAGTAAAGTTTTTTGAGGAGGAGGGGCTGGTCGACAGTATCAAAGGCAGCCGAAAGATCCAGGAATAGGAGTACAGAGAAGTGTCCATTGGTTTTTGCAGTTAGTAGGTCATTTGTGAGTTTAAGAAGGGCAGTTTCTGTGGAATGTTGAGGGCGAAATCCAGATTGTAGGGGGTCCAGTAGGTTATTCTCATAGTTTGTAGACACGCTAACTTTTGCACAAACCAATCAATATACGCCTATTGTGATTTAATTTACCAACAATATGTAGAAGAATACATTTTGGCCTAAACTGGTGAATACATTTGGTTTTTTACATATTTTTTTGGATAATGTATTATAGCAGAAAGTAAAAAATATTGTTTATTTTTTAAAATTGTCTCTCTTTTGTTTGTTTATAGCGGTGATCATGAATGACGCAGAGGGATCAAATACCACCAAAAGTAAGCTCTATTTGTGGGGAAAAAAGGGACGTAAATTTTCTAAGCAACACCTTATTTTCAGGTAGTGCCCCTCCCAAGACTAGGCTCTGGATCCGCCACTGACCCAAACTAAATTTGCGTCCTTTTTTTCCCATAAATAGAGCTTTCTTTTGGTGGTATTTGATCACCTCTGCGTCATTTCTGATCGCCTCTATAAACAAAAGAAGAGCGACAATTTTGCAAAAAAAACAAACAAATTTCTTACTTTTTGCTAAAATACAAATCCAAAAAACTAAATATAAAAAAGCATTTTTTTCCATCGGTTTTGGCCGATTTATATTCTTCATATTTTTGGTAAAAAAAATCGCATTCGGCGTTTATTGATTGGTTTGCGCAAAAGTTGCGCGATGGCGACGATCTGCAATTTTTAGCTGTACTGCGATATTGCAGCGGACATGTCAGACCATTTTGACACTTTTTTGGGCCCATTGGCATTTATACAGCGATCAGTGCTATAAAAATGCACTGATTACTGTGTAAATGCCATTGGCAGTGAAGGGGTTAACCTGCAGGGAGCGCTCTAAGGGTTAACTGTTCCCTGGGCATGTTCTAACTGTGTGTGGGCTGCCCTGCCTGGGAAAAGGGGATGATCAGCGATCGAGTCCGCCCTACCCTAACCCTGTCTGTACGCGTCTACCTGTTTGTCTTGTACCCTGTATGGCTATTTCTACAATAAAATACAGCAACCAGAATTGGTCATGGAGTGCCGCCATTTGTTTTTGTTCCTGTACTATGCTGGAAGCAGGGGTGGACTGACCATTCGGACACTGCCTGAGGTCCCAGGGTCAGTAGGGATCCCAGTGAGAGGTTCCACAGATGTCATGCAAGGGCAGCATATTTAGGTCTGTCTGAATATACTGTATGTCCACTTGAAACCTGGACACATTATTCAGGCAGGAATGCGGCTTGGAGCGGGACCTGGCGGGATGGGAGTGGATGAGGAGGTTTGAGAAATGTATATCCAACGACCAGGGGACTGCTGGTGACCATGTGGGGAGCGGAGGCAGCAGCGGGGAAAGCCTCAGATCCCAGAAGTAGCTCACCTGTGAAGTAGTGGCAGAGTGGGTCGGAGTCCTGGGATGAGGCAATGCCTCATTACACGCTGCTGGTGATGGAGCCAGCGGGCAGCTGGAAGGTAAGAGGAGTCCATAAAATAACATGGCATGACTGGACCCTGACTTCTTTACCATGGCTGATTTTTTTACCATGGCTGATAAGGGAACCCTAATAATAGGAATTTACAGATTATAGTATAAAATTTGAGGTGGGGTGTGATTTCTCAGTATAATTTTGGGGGGATGGGGGTCCCCTGGTAGTCTCTCTCATTCCCTTCTCTCTCACAACCCTTCTCTCTCACATCCTCCCTCTCACACTCTGTCACCCCCCCACTCTCTCTCACCTCTCACTCCCCTTCCTCTCCCACCGCTCCCTCCTTCTCTCTCTCTCACTCCCCTCTCTCCCTCTCTCTCTCCCCTCCCTCCCCCCTCTCTCTCTCTTTTACCCCCTCAGTCCCCTACCTCTCTTTCACCCCTCACTTTGTTCCCTCTGTTTTACCTCCTCTCTTCCCTCCCTCTCTCACCCTCCCTCTATCACTCCCCTCTCTCTCTCTTTCTCTCTCACCCCCCCTCTTTCACTTCTCTCCCTCCCTCTCTCTCATGCCCCTCTATCTCTCTCACCCACCTCTCTCTTTCTCTCTATCTCTCTCTTTCTCACTCCCTCCTCTCTCTTTCACTCACTCCTCTCTTTCCCTCCTCTCTCTGGTCTCTGGGTGGGGAATTTGTGCTAGCGGAAGTGTTTGGGAGGATTTGGGCTAGGAGAGAGGATTGGGGGGTTATACTGGGAGGGGGCATTTGGGGAAGAGAATATGTGCTAGGATTGGAAAATTGAGAAGAAAGAGGATGTGTGCTAGGAGGGGTGTTTTTCTGGGTGACAGAGACTTGTGCTGGGAGGGGGGATTGAGGGCAAATATCTGGGCTGGGAGGGGGATTCAAACCTGGGAGGTGGAGAAATGTTTGAATTTTGTTTGGGGAGAATTTTACTATTGTACTTAGGGGGTGAGTGTGCTGATTAGTGCTGTCTTTTTAAAAAATGTTTTGATGGGGAGGGGTTTATAAAAGGAAGGGGTTACTGTATCTTTGGCTATCTCCTGGACCTCGGACAGGCACCTCAGAGATCAGCAGACATGTCTGGAGACAACCCCATAGATCATGAAGAAACACACGCACTCAGCATAGATATCAGGAAGTTGTCTGTATTGTGACACATGGGGGCGTCTTTTATAAGGCAGTACACGTCATATGGAACTTTCGAGACTTGCAAAATGCGCAGTAGACATGATGACACAGCAGTAATATAAGCAGTTATAACCAGTTTAGGCTAGTTTAAACTGATTCTCGTTTCCCACTAATTTTATGCAGACTGTTACTTGACCTCAGCCCTACATACCAGGGCATTGGCAGCTGATGCAAGCCAAAGCAGATAAAGGGGAATCTATCATGGGAACTTGTACAAATATAATACAAGTAACATAACAGCAAGGCCTATCCTTTCAATCCCCTCTTAAGTCATAAACATGACTTTTCCCATATTACCTTGTTCACTCTTCTTCTGTTGTTCTAGATATAGCAGATAACTATGGCGTGGTGTGGCGTCTGAGCTAGTACATTTAGCTATGCATCTCATGAGCAATTTGCAAAACACATAAAACAAAAGGATGATTATAGCTACTGTTATAATAAGTAAAATAAGATCCTTTAACCATGAGAAAACTCCTCCCATTTCCCATCCTGCAAAGAGGTCTACCTACAGTGTGGAATGGAATTGAAGTGTTCTCATGCATCTTACCTACATTGGTTACTATTAAAGGAGAGGTTCCATTAAGCAAAGGGGTAATATTCAAAAGGACAGCCAGAAGAGGTATTCTGGCAGTACTGGGGTGAAGCTTCCTGCAGATCCCGCATTTCTTAAAGCCTGACTTCTGAGAATATGCATATTTAAATTTTAGTAAAAGCATTTTCCCCGAAAAGGAGTCACTAACAGTTTTATCACTTTCTATTTCTCGTTTGTCTCTCTTAAAAGTTGCATTGTTCATTACAGCGACAGCGACATATTGGCCTTATAAGACCCAAGTCCTCAGGGTGATATATGCAGTTAGTCACTAGCCAGACTGGGAGGAAGATCAAGAGGAGGAGTGCCATTAGGAGGCACAAAACCTTCCCAGAAGTCTGCGGTGAGATAAGAGAGGTCATCTTTTTCAGAGACTTTTCCACCTGTTTCACTCTTTGTTCGAGGACTTATACCACTTGTTTCCCCTCTCTTGTCTTTATCTTGCTTCTTGGGTGCTTGGTTCACCCTTTTCATATGACTAGCATGGATCCAGCAAGGGGATTCCTCTGTAAGGATAGCTGTCCTGGTGATGGCCACCACTCTTGTGGCTGGTCCAAACAGAGGTTCCTGTGGTTTTCGTCCCTTAGGCAGTCTCTGGATCACAACCTGGTCCCTGACCTGGAAAGGATGCGTTGGTACCTGTGAAGAAAAAGGAGATGTGCGAGTGACATTTCTTTCAACTTTGTCCAGAGTTTCAATACGTTTTTTCTCACATATTCCTCCTGGATTAGATCTAGGTCCCCTCTTTCTACCATAAGTTGCTGTCTGGCCCATGGAGTGGGGAATGGCCTACCCATTAAAACCTCTAAAGGGGAGTAACTGTCTTCTCGGAGGGGGTCATTCTTACCTCGGCCAGAACTGCTGGGAGGACCTTCTTCCAATTTGCATACGTACCTTCAGTTGCCTCCTTATCTTATCCTTGAGTCCTATTCATCCTTTCCACTATACCCGAACTTTGGGGGTGATAAGGTATGTGAAACTTCCAGTCAATTTTAAGAGTCCTTACCAGATCTTGGCAGACCTTGTCCACAAACGTAAGGCCATTGTCTGACTTAATCTAGAGCGGACATCCCCACCTGGGAATAATCTCTTGTGTAAGAATTATTTTTACAACTATTTGGACATCTTCTTTTGTGGTTACAAAGACCTCAGGCCATTGTGAAAACATATCCACGATCACGAAAAGGTACACCTGTCTCTTACCCTCCTTTGGCATATGTGTAAAGTCTATCTGTAGGTGAGTGAACGGTGTTGTTGGGTATATAAGGTGTTCATGTTTTGCCCTTTGTGGGATGTTGGGGTTGTTTCTGATACATATGATGCATCTGGAGACATATGCCTTGACAAGGGAGGGGAGGCCTGGAATGCATGGTCTCCCTCTTGGTAGATAAGTCCAGAATTAGGGCCTATCTGCACACCTGCATTGTGCCAATCTATGTCCATGGCATATGTCTGTAAATCTTGCAATATTTGGTCTAAAAATAGCATTTCTGACATGAGCAAAGGCATTTGGGTGGTTGCATTTTGAGTGGATGCGGCTTCCTTCGCTGCTCTATCTGCTAGGGCATTTCCTTTGGCTATATCAGTTTGCTGGCCTATGTGTGCCCTGCAATGTAAAATGGCAATGGACCTTGGTAGCTGTATAACTTTTTTAGTAGTTCTTTAAAATATGCACATCTTGTCCTTCAAGAAGCCGGCAAGCTCTTGTGAGGGCTATCAGTTCTGCAGCCTGGGTTGACTGTTAAAGAATTGATTTTGCCTCTATAATTTTGTCTGGTAATTGTACAACAGCATATCCTGCATGATATGTGTAGTCATTGGGCCTTGAGCAAGAGCCATCCACAAACACATTCTGTGCATCTGGGAGGGCCACAGAAGACAAGTCCTGTCTTGGGGATTTGTCCTGATGGATTAGATCCAAACAATCATGTTGTGGAACAATCTCATCCTGTTCTCCTTTTAATTCTAACAAAACATTGAGGATTGGGGCTGGGCGTGAGGTAGGAGAAGCATATTTTAGCTTAGCAGTATAACCTTATAACCACTAAGCCTTTGGGCCTACATATGTTGGGTGTGTAAAGTGGAATCCTGTCCCAGAGTGAATGATGTAGCCATTTCCACCACAATCACACAGGATGCTAAAGCTCTGAGACACGCAGGCATGCCTTGAACCTGTACTGGAACCATCTTTGAGAAAAAAACAACAGGGCGGAGCTTGCCTCCATGTTCCCGAGCTAGGACTCCCGCCATCGTTTTACAGTTGTCCCTGGAAAATCATATTGCCATAATCAGGCAGGCCTAAACTAGGAGCCGTTACCATAGCACCTTTCATATACACAAAAGCATTACACATTTCCTTTGACCGGTTTACACAATCTGGCATATCAGAACCTGTGGCATGTCTCAGGAGATTGTCATAGTAGGAACAGTCATGCATTCATTGGTAGCAGTAACCAATCATGCCAAGAAAGGTAAGCATGTCCTTCTTGGTCAGTGGGCGGGGCAGACTCATGAGAGCCACAGCTCCCTTGTGACTGACTTTCCTTTCTCCTTTTGTGAGGACAAAACCAAGGTACGCAACAGTTTCCTGGCACCACTGCAATTTCTTTCTAGACACTTTGTGACCACTTTCAAATGCACAGTTTATGAGATCCACACTGTCCTCCTGTCCGGCTGCCTGATTTGAAGTAGGACCGAGCCATGACGGGAAGTCCAGGACCTCAACGTGGCCTGGAGCACAATCGAGTAGACTACAGGTGAGTCCACATAGCCCTGGGGCATTCTAAACCAGATAAGTTGGCGATTATTTAACCACTTCCTTACTGGGCACTTAAACCCCCCTCCTGCCCAGACCAATTTTCAGGTTTCAGCGCTGTCGCATTTTGAATGACAATTGCGCGGTCGTGCGGCGTTGTACCCAAATAAAATTGATGTCCTTTTTCCCCACAAATAGAGCTTTCTTTTGGTGGTACTTGATCACCTCTGTGATTTTTATTTTTTGCGCTTTAAACAAAACCAAGAGCGACAATTTTGAAAAAAGAACAATATTTTTTACTTTTTGCTCTAATAAATATCCAAAAATAAAATATAAAAAAAAAATTATTCATCGGTTTTGGCCGATTTATATTCTTCTACATATTTTTGGTAAAAAAAAATCGCAATCGGCGCTTATTGATTGATTTGCGAAAAAGTTATCGCGTCTACAAACTATGGACATTGATTTATGGCGTTTTTATTATTATTATTTTTTTTACTAGTAATGGCGGCGATCTGCGATTTTTATCGGGACTTTGATATTGGGGCGGACATGTCGGTAATTTTTGACACTTTTTTGGGACCAATGACATTTATTCAGCGATCAGAAATTTAAATGTCCACTGATTACTGTATAAATGTCATTGGCAGTGAAGGGGTTAACCTGCAGGGGCAGTGAAGGGGTTAACAATGTTCCCTGGGTGTGTTCTAACTGTGGGGGGGATGGGCTGGTCGGGACATAACAGATCTAACTGATCCCAGTGACAGGGATCAGTAGATCTGTTTGTCCCCTGTAACAGAACGGGGAACCGCCATGTTTACATCGGCGGTTCCCCGTTCTACAGCTCTGTAAGGCGATCGCGGGTCAGGAGCGGACATCGAGTCCGAGTCGAGTGCGCGCAGGGGGCGTGTAAAGGGGCGGATGTCCATGGACGTCCACCCGGATTTTCAGATCCGCGCTGTAGACGTCTTTCGTCTATAGCGCGGATCTCTACAGGTTAACCACTTCCATACAGGACACTTACACCCCCTTCCTTACCAGACCAATTTTCAGCTTTCAGCGCTCTCACACTTTAAATGACAATTACTCAGTCATGCAACACTGCACCCAAACAAAATTTTTATCATTTTTTTCTCACAAATAGAGCTTTCTTTTGGTGGTATATAATCACTGCTGGGTTTTTTATTTTTTTCAATATAAGCGAAAAATTAGCGAAAATTTTGAAATAAAAACACTTTTTTTTAGTTTGTATTGAAAAATTTTGCAAAAAAGTAATTTTTCTTCATAAATTTGGGCGATAATTTATACTGCTACATATCTTTGGTAAAAATAACCCAAATTAGTGGATATTATTTGGTCTCTGTGAAAGTTATAGAGTCTACAAGCTATGGTGCCAATCATTGAAAATTGATCACACCCGATGTACTGACCGCCTATCTCATTTCTTGAGACCCTAACAAGCCAGGAGAGTACAAATACCCCCCAAATGACCCCTTTTTGGAAAGTAGACATTCCAAGGTTTTTAGTAAGGGCCATGGTTAGTTTTTTGAAGTTGTAATTTTTTCCCACGATTCTTTGCAAAATTAAGAATTTTTTTTTTTTTTTTTACACAAAATTGTTAAACAACAAGTTATTTCTCACACACAGCATATGCATACTTGTAATGACACCCCAAAATACATTCTGCAACTCCTCCTGAGTATGGCGATACCCCATGTGTAAGACTTTTACACAGCCTGGCCACATACAAAGGCCTAACATTGAAGTAGCACCTTCAGGCGTTTTACGAGCATAAATTACACATCTCATTTCTCAGCCACCTATTACACTTTTGAAGGCCCTGGAACACCAGGACAATGGAATTGCCCTCAAAATGACCCCATTTTGGAAAGCAAACACCCTAACGTATAATTTATGAGGCATAATGAGTCTTTTGAACGGTTCATTTTTTTCCAGAAGTTGTTGGAAAATGTGGGAAAAAAATGAAAATGCATTTTTTTAACACAAAGTTGACCATTTATATGATATTTCCAACACATAGCATGTACATAGCAAAAATGACACCCCAAAATACATTCTGCTAGTCCTCCTGAGTATGGCGATACCACATGTGTGAGACTTTTACACAGCCCGGCCACATACAG
>BLSH010209071.1:1083104-1093986 GCA_018402905.1 Glandirana rugosa | reverse complement strand
CCTAGACCTAGTACCGCTATATGTCAGGGACTGTTTTCAGAACAGCGAATAGATAAAACATCTTTGTGGACTATAATTGGACTGAAAATTAACAGGTGTTTCTACAAAATAGATAAGCGACAAGACTTTTGTCAGGGACTGTATATCGCCATGATCCAGATCCAAGATGTCGGTACCAGTAGCAGTTTATAGTCTGTGTAATATCTCAGTGGAGGACTATATAAGCACCCAGGAATAGTAATATAAGGTAGATTAACACATAATGATTGAAGTCAAATGTTTTAATGGCTGAGCTGGGTAAATGGTCTCTTTAATGCTTAATAAAAACTTCATGTGCTTTTGTGTAAATTTTAATTTAAAGAGGGACTATGGTCATTTTTTTAAATTACAAGTCAGCAGCTGCAAATACTGTAGCTGCTGACTTTTAAGAAACACTCACTAGTCTAGGAGTCCAGCATTGTCTTCATCTGGGCCAATTCTTTTCCATTGCCACGGTGACCTGCCAGAGTGAAAGAACAGGGGAACCGCCGATGTAAACACAGCGGTTCCCCGTTCTGTCAGGTGGCATGTAAGAGATCTACTGATCCCTGTCACTGGGATTAGTTAGATCTCTTATGCCCCTGACAGCCCAGCCCCCTCACAGTTAGAACACGCCTAGGGAACACAGTTAACCCCTAGATCTCCCCCTGCAGGCTAACTCCTTCACTGCCAATGACATTTATACAGTAATCAGTGGATATTTACATTTCTGATAGCTGTATAAATGTCATTGGTCCCAAAAAAGTGTCAAAAATGTCCGTCATGTCCGCCCCAATATCAAAAAGTCCCGATAAAAATCGCAGATCACCGCCATAACTAGTAAAAAAAAAAAGAGTAAAAAGCCCGAAATGAATTCTCATGGTCTGTAAACGCAGCAACTTTTGCGCAAACCAATCAATAAAACGCTGATTGTGATTTTTTTACCAAAAATATGAGGAAGAATATAAATCGTCCAAAAATGTATTTATATCTTAGCAAAAAGTAAGAAATATTGTTTTTTTTTTTGTTTATAGCGGTGATCAGAAATGATGCAGAGGTGACCAAATACCACCAAAAGAAAGCTCTATTTGTGGGAAAAAAGGACGCAAATTTTGTTTGGGTAAAACGTTGCACGACCACGCAATTGTCAGCTAAATTGACGCAGTGCCGAATCGTAAAAAGTGCTCTGGTCCTACAGTGGGAAATCCTTCCGGGGGTGAAGTGGTTAAATTGTTAGAAAAATCAATATGAAATGATCAACAATGTAATATAGTAAATCATATTCTGTTATCTTGTGCTCTAAATTTGACAAGAAATCATAAAATACAGAAAAAAACTTCAATATACACCATCATATATTTTTCAACTTGCCTCAATTCTATTACAGTTTGACTTGAAAATTTCAGATAAAAAAAAAAAAAAACTGCATTCATGGGTCAATTTCGCTTTCATGGGTCAATTTCCCTTTCAATCTTAAAGAATAGTGAACAACTATATTGCTCAAACAACCAGATTGTAATACAGTATATGCAGGTACTTTAAAGCAATATAGTTGCACCTCTTATAATGAGTTAGTTCCATATGGCACTGGCACGTATTGCATATTTACAGCATTATTATAGACATGAACACCATATTGGTAACCAAAGCAGCATACAAGACAACAAGGAGAAAGTTCATGGTTGTTTAGTTAAGAATCTGCTTAGCTTTTTCTAACATTAGCTAAGCAAGTATAAAATGCTTCATTTGTTAGGTGTTCTCTCACTAACAGAAATACAATTCTGTTTATGTTAAACAGTCATGATGGAAATGGCATTCCAATGGTCAAAGTACATGTCTGTAATAGAAAAGGAATTTGTAAGGTATTTATCTAGATAATGGAAGCTGACATAATGAAACAGATGGTGGTTATTTACCAGACCTACCTAATAAAGTAATCAACTTCATGGCTTAGTCCCTGCTAAAACAGAAGAATAACTATATATTATGCAACACATTGCCTGTATGCTATTTTTTGTTGCGAAAATGCACCAGGTTTAGACTTCTGTTTACTGCAGTTTTTTTTTCAACCAGGGTGCTTTCAGGCTTCTTCAGGGGTACCTTGAAAATGCGTAAAAATTGCCCAAAAATTGTGTACAAGCAAGTGGGTGGATGAAGCCTGCCTTTAAAGCTGAGTTCCACCCTGTTAAAAGTCAGCAGCTACCAAAAGGGTAGCTGCTGACTTTTAAAAATTGGCTACTCATCCGTCCCTCGTTCCAGCGATGCGGTCGTCCGAGGGCTCGCTCGTTTCCCCCTGCCTTTGGCAGCGCCGGCATCACAAGGGTGGGCGCTCACTACACATGCGTGAGTCGCGGCGGCTTGTGAATGGCTCGGCGTATCTTCTGGGACCTGTGATGTGTCCCAGAAGATCGCAGAGAGTGAGGGGGGAAGGTGGACTTCCTTTCCGGAGACGCGGCTCCAAGGGAGGAAGTGGACCTGGGACCCTGTGAAAACAGGGTCCCTGGTCACCCCCCCCAAAAAAAGACATGCCAATTGTGGCATGTCGGGGGTCACCTTCCCTTAAAGCGGAAGTTACACAAAGCCACGGGTTTTCATTGTGCACTACACACCTTACAACCTTCCAGCCGCTGGCATCTTAACAACCAATGACATCATCAGTTGATAAGGAGGACGTTGTAAAACTATTAGTTCATTTTTTTTACATTTTAGAATGGAGTGCCTCGAGATTGTGCATAATTATAAATATATATATATATTATTGACTGAAAAAAAGGTTGTGAAACACTGGCCTATTGTATGGTGAGGTAATAGAAAACTTTTTCTATATTTCTGCTTCATTGTCCATATTTCACAAAAACAGAACATTCTATGACCTGGACAATTCTGACCATTGTACTATTAGAAACAACAGTGCTTTTAAAGATCCTTTCTGTATCATTTTGTTGACTACTGGATCCTTTGCAAAAAATGAATCCAATGAGACAGAAACTGTCCACTAATTCTATACGACACAGAGGCGCTAATTACATTGTACACCTTTTAGTGTGTTTTTCATAAAGTACTACCTAGGAATTTACACTATGCAAGTCTGGTGCTCTGTTTTTCTTCATTTTTGGGGACCCTAAATAGTGGAAAAATTTTCCGTGGAGCCTCGCTGGAGGACCCTGGATGATGCAGTGAGGCTTTACTCACGCAAGCGTTTTCTAACTTCCCTGCTTAGAGAGTCACACAAGCTCTGGTAAGCATATATGCATGTTGGGTGAAAGGACATGTGGCATTTCCTCTGCTTGGACATCTGATTTGGGACTTACAGAGATTTTGTGCTCTGATATCCCAGAATCATTTTGGATTCACATAATTTTGTGTGGGACTTTTTTTCAGCTTTGTGCATGAACTTTATTTATTGTTTATAAACTTTTCACTTTTATGTAATTTATGTATTTCACTTTTGAAATGTACTATTTACTGTCTAGAGACCAAGGCAATCTACTGGAGACAGCACTCCATGTGGGAGATATTCCAGGCCAGGCCATTGGACTGAGAGAGTTAGGCCAGCTGAGAGAGTCTGGGAGATTAGAGCTAAGGCAAATGGGAGATAGTCCATGAGATCCAGAGGAATCTGTGAATTTCGGAAGAGTGAAAGCACCTGGGGCATCGGGAGAACCTCTATCTAGGGCAGTGGTTCTCAACTCCTGTCCTTTTAAGTATTACCTTGGGGAGATGCAGACTAGAATACTGCAATCACTGAGCAGCAAATTATATCACCTGTGGTGCATTTCAGTTATCCTGCAAACCTGACCTGTTAGTGGGTCCCGAGGACAGGAGTTGAGAACCACTGATCTAGGGGTTACGAGTGGGCCTGTGCAGCAAGACACTGCAATTAAAGCTGAGTGAGCTTAAGAACCAGATGGCTTAACATTTTTCATTTGGTGTGAAGCTGAAACCTCTGCATGGAAAACCTGATGTTGCAAGGACTGTCTTTTCTGTTTCCTTTTAATAAAAGTGGGCTACCAGGCCCTTATCTTCTGCTGTGGACTCGCTGTACAAACACATCTACCAGGAAAGCTAACATCCCCCATATTAATATACAGTATCTCACAAAAGTGAGTACACCCCCCCCCCCATGATTCAGAATCCAGAAACATAAATGCAGCACTGGATGAAAGATGCAAGGGTCTGTCAGGAGTCCAGAAACTCATTGACCTTTTATACACACACACTAATTACAAGCAAACAGATCACTGGTGAGGATGGTTACCTTTAATAGCCATTCAAACCCCTTTGTGTCAACTTGTGTGCATGTCATCAGGCCAAAATCACCAGTGTATGTAAACTTTTGATCTGGGTCATCTGGGTAGTTTCTGTTGTCAATATGATTTAAAAAGAGTAAACACAGTTGATTGATAATACATGGCTTCAGCCAAACACTAACCATGAGTGAAAGAAATGTTTTGTGTTATCATTCATATTCTCTGAAAAATATTAAAGAAATCATAAATGATGCCAGGGTATGTAAACTTATGAGCACAACTGTGTATAACTGTGAACTATTTTTAAGGGCATGGCAGCCTATTTTTATTGAAACAACAGAACTTACAGTCGTTCCACGGTTTCCCATACAGGGGTTTCACTTCAAAGCAGGAAAGTAAATCGCTCACTGGAAAATACCAAGCCTCTTGGCTACTGGTCAGCGCTGCTGCTCATGCGCTGACCTCGGCCTCTTGACCTTGTAACAGTGTCCCAGGTCAGTACCCTGGCTGACACTCTCTCTTGTTGCTACAGCCCAATGGATAGGGCTCTCTGTCTGCTCTCAGACAGACCCGTGCTGACATGCACGCTTCTCCCTTGCAGGCCTGGTCTCCTCGGGGAGGGCGGAGGCCAGAACCTTGGTCCTGACTCTCCTATCAGACCAACACACACCTGGACAATCAAAGTCCTGGCCCCTCCCAAAACCTGGTCCCAGGATTAGAGATTTCCTCCCTCCCAGATTGCTGAGAAATCTCCAGGTTACCAACTGGATTTTACAGCCGTTGGAGGAAATTGCCAAAACAGACTCCTCCACATTAAACAATAATCCTGGAGCCTCTCAACTTATCTGGTTGACAATCCTGGGGGACAAACACCATGACAGGGAACTGTCCTGTCACATATCCCCTCCCCCTTTGTTTTGATCCCGTTTCGAACACACCACGCCAAACTCTTGAGTGGGGCACCTCTGCGCCAGCTGTCAGCTGCGTAGGCCCACTCTTTTTTTCTGGTGAGTTTCCACGCAACCTGAATCCTAATGGGGTTCTGCAGTTCTGTATACCCAGCTTTCCAGTGTTAGTTAGGACAGAGTCTGCAGAGGACCGCCATCCTCCATGGGAACCTCACCAGACGTCACCTCCTCTGGTGTCACCCACTCTGCAGGCAGCTGTCCTACCACCTGACCTTTTTCAAATTCTTTTGGATTTCTCTCCAAAACCTGAACAGGCAAGCTCTCATCTGTTCCACTTACAATTTTCACAGCACTTCTCATCCATGCCCTTGTCGGGTTTGTCACATAAACCTACTGTTGAACTGGGGACCCCAGTCTCTTTAATCACATCTGTCTGAGCCCTGTCAGGATCACTGTTGCTTTCTGGTCCATGCTCGGCCCTTCCATCTCATAAAACTTGGCCACTGGTACAGTATACGCACCCTTCACAGACAACAGACCAGCACCACCTTGGACCATCACAGCAGAAATGCTTTCCACCTGGCTGTTAGGAGGTGAATCCGCAGACACTTTTTCCTCACCTTCCATCACTCTAAAGTCCCTCCTATATACCACTTTTACAGGAAGTAATCCAGCAGCATACCCAAGTGCAACTTTTAACAAGAGTAATAAATTCAGGAATAAATCATTCCTGTCTTGTTCTCCTTTGTTCTGTACAGCCTGCCATTCAGTGCTCCACCTAGTGGTACTCCACAGTACCAGACCATTAGACTGTGGAGGAGACACACCAGTATACAGGGTGGGCCATTTATATGGATACACCTTAATAAAATGGGAATGGTTGGTGATATTAACTTCCTGTTTGTGGCACATTAGTATATGTGAGGGGGGAAACTTTTCAAGATGGGTGGTGACCATGGTGGCCATTTTGAAGTCGGCCATTTTGAATCCAACTTTTGTTTTTCAATAGGAAGAGGGTCATCTGACACATCAAACTTATTGTTCCATTCCCATTTTATTAAGGTGTATCCATATAAATGGCCCACCCTGTAGATTGGCTGTACATTCCAAAGTTCAAGCATCTCCTTTAGTGCTTTTGTTACAAACCAGACCTTTCATTCCAAACCCAAGTCCTTCCTGGGGACTTCCTTGACACTGGGAACGCAGGGAGACTCACTTGCTGCTACTTGAGAAGTTGCAACATTTAACAGAAGCTCCTCCCAGCAGGAGGTAACCACAGCCTGGTGCTCTACCAGAGCGCTGCCAGATGCTGGACTTATACCCAACTTCTCAGGCTCAGCATCAGTGAACTGCTCCAGAACATTACCAGTGACGTCACTTTGACACTCCATGTCAACATTGCTTTTGGGAGTCATGGGCAAAGTCTCTGCTGTGTACTCGTCCTTATCTGGCCCTTCTTTCTCTTGAGGGTTAAGCGCTGCATCAGCCACCACACCTTCAGCTACAGGCTGTCCTGCAGTCCCTCCTGCTGGCACAGCAGAAACAGTGTCCACCTTTTTTTTATGCATAAAAGCCTCATGCTCATGGAGATTAGACTTTTACCCCCACTATCTCAATCCGTTGTATGTGCGCTCCAATTTTCGGTACTCCTCAGCACCGATCCGTCCGCCCGCCCAAGGAGACGCATGCAAACAGACAGGCTTAGATGCAGACTCATTGCACAAGTCAGTGTGAATCATTTCAAACTTTGGTAATACCTGACTACCCACAGCAGGTTGTAATACTGTACACCACATCCACCACCAAGCTCGGGTGGCGCTTCATAAACTTCACACAGCTTTGCATTTTCCACAGGGTGCATTAACCCACTGTTTACCTGCACACTTTCAGTATTAGCAGATTGTACTAATACTTTGCCATAAAAAAGGTGCAGTTCCACTCCAATACAGGATGTGCCCGGGAGATTTATTGGGACAACTGTGCTGTCTTGCGATCAGTTGCTATGGGCAACAGCCCATTTTTGAGTACAGCTTTTGCACTGTAAGAACCTGGGGTTTTCCCAAGGTCACTACACTTTTCATTAGCATCAATATTAACAGCATTTTTAGCTTTTGTGGGCTGTCCCAGCCTACTACCTTGGTCCTGACTCTCCTATCAGACCCACACACACACCTGTACAATCAAAGTCCTGGCTGCTCCCAAAACCTGGTCCAAGGATTGGAGATTTCCTCCCTCCCAGATCGCTGAGAAATATCCAGGCTCCCAACTGGATTTTACAAACGTTGGAGGAAACTGCCAAAACAGATTCCTCCACATTAAACAATAATCCTGGAGTCTCTCAACCTGTCTGGTTGACAACTCTGGGGGACAAACACCATGACAGGGAACCACCCTGTCCCAATATATTTTGTAACATTATAATGTTTTCATCTGCATAAAGAGCTTAGGCAGTTGTGGGTGGAGAAACAGCAGTATATTGATCTTCCCAGTAAATGGCTGTGCAGGGGGCGTGTTAACACAAGTATTGGCCATTGGAGGACAGGCAGACTGTTCTCCCAGTGCAGCCAGAAAACTGACCTCGCTGGGATGGATGTGCTTTCATGCCTAACATGGTCAGTTTGCAATAGGAAAGCAGGGGAGCTGGCAGGATCACCTGGCATTTTCCACACAGGATACTTTTGAACACAAGTAAATGGTACCACAGACACATATCAGGAATATGAAATGTTGTGGGTAACATATTTAAATAAACCACAAACCCCATTTTAATGTATATACCAAAGGTGCCACATCCCTCATATATAGAACAAAACTGATATTTATACACAAAAATATATAAAAGTATATTATGTTTTATTGTAGCCCTGCTGAGGGGGAGTTCCTTTGACCCCTGAAACGCATTGGCTGTTTTTTTAACACAACATCAATAAATTAATTTGGACTCTTATCTTTTGGTCTGCCACACCAGTCATTTTGTCCTTGATCACCATCACACCAGAGAGATAAGGAAAATTCTACTCCACCCAGACTACAATCATCTCTACCTCTTCTCAGTGGACTAACCCTGCAGGTTCTGACCGGCCCCCTGATGTTGGACACCACTGTGATGTTGTTCAGCCTCACTGGAGACAAAAGGTGAAGGGAGCATGAAAGAGCTGGCCAGAAAACCAGAATGTTCAAACTAAATTCCCAACTGGGGAGTTCTACTGGCAAAACACCTTCCCGAAAGGGGAGTTCCACTGACAATAACTCAGCAGCAAAGATTTCATCCACGGGTTCACTCAACACTAATAATAATAATAATATTGTGAATGATAGCAATACTTCCCAATACTTACATTAAGTATAACTTAAAGGGAGATTCACTCTCTCTA
Organism: Glandirana rugosa; assembly: GCA_018402905.1. Taxonomy (NCBI): domain Eukaryota; kingdom Metazoa; phylum Chordata; class Amphibia; order Anura; family Ranidae; genus Glandirana; species Glandirana rugosa. The sequence goes on along the minus strand of BLSH010209071.1, from coordinate 1,085,436 downwards.
AATGTCCTGTTTACCATTATTATTTAAAGTGAAAGTAAAGGAAAATCACACATTTTGGGTTGTCAGCACAAAAGTAATAGAGGGGAAATCCTCCAATGGGGACACCAGTTCTGGTGACCTGGGGGACCCCAATAGATTTCCTTAATTTGCAGGGATTTATTTTCACTTCTTGTTTTGGCTATGGAACAGGAAGTTAAGGTAAATCTCCCCCAATAGGGCACAGAAAACAGGGGGCTTATAACCCTCCTAAGCAGGACATATAATCCTCCATTATTCTATCCAAAATGAAAAAAAAATGTTGCCTTTAGTTCTACTATATGAATATATTAAGATGAAATATTTCATATTTCCCTGACAAAAGAAATAGAAACATATATTATTTTATTATACTGACCACAATAAACAAAGATAATAAAGATAATACGAAAAAAAAAAATCACCATACATTCCCGTTAATAGATCAAATAGAGAATAGTAGTGCTAAAATTACTGTACTTGCCTGCCATCATGTGGAATTTTTGGAGTAGTACTCCTAAAGCCAAAATGTATCCTAAAAATGTATCCTTCTTTGTTTAACTGATTCATGTTTGGGGAGATTAAGTGCACATTTGTTCTAAATTGTATTTCTAAACTGCCAGCACTCGCATTTCTTGTAATAACAAACCTTCACAAATAGCTGTGCATAATATTTTGGTTCTATAAAAAAGGAATAGTTTTCTACTCAATTATTTTCAATGTTTGGGGAAAAAAATTGTTCAATCAGTCAGCATAAACTTTCAGTCTGTTTATTGGAATTTGAAAAATTTACTTTTTCTTTTTACACATGAACTAGTATGGAACGTTTCCAATCTTGTTTTAACCACCTGCCGACCAGCCGCTGCACTTATACTGCGGCAAGGTGGCTTGATACCGCAAATCGCCATAGGTGTACGTTGGCTCATGAACCCACTTTTGTGGGCCAGTGGGGAAACCAATCAGTGGGTCCAGCGGACTCGATGTCTGCAGGCCACATGCGATTGTTCCCCGCAGTGACAGAACGGGGATCTGCCTGTGTAAACAAGACAGATCTTCCTTCTGACAGGGGAGATCACACAGATCCTTTCTTTCTGCTATGCAGGAAGATGGATCTGTGTGTTTCCCCAGTCACACAGTCCCCCAGACAGTTAGAAAACACAAACAGGGAACACATTTAACCCCTTGATCACCCCTAGTGTTAACCCCTTCCCTACCAGTGTCATTAGTACAATAACAGTGCATATTTTTAGCACTGATTACTGTAATAATGTCACTGGTTCCCAAAAAAGGGTCAAAAATATCAGTTAGGTGTCCGATCTGTCTGCTGCAATGACGCAGTCCCACTAAAAATCACTGATTGCCCCTCTTTCACCAGAAGTAGGACAATCAAAACATTGTTGGTTACAGTAGTTGTCCACGGCTACATAAATACAAAGGCAGTGCTCACTGGATCTCAAGGACACTATTAACCTATAATTACAGGGCTATATAACCATATAGTGACAGCTCTTTTTTTTCCAGTTTTTTTTTAGTTTCAGGTGCTGCACATCTCGTATCTTCACAGCATATGTTTTTTTAATGGTTTTTATGGTCAGTAAAAACCAATACCGGGTGAGCTGCTCCTTCCAGGAGGTACCGCCATTCCTCCAAAGCCGACTTGATGGCCAGCAATTCCCTATCACCGACATCATAGTTCTAGCAAGATGGTGCACCACCACATTATGGGTGTCAGGTCCGAGCATTCCTAGATGAACAGTTTCCTGGAAAGTGGATTGGTCGTCGAGGTCCAGTTGAATGGCCCCCAAGGTCTCCCGATCTGACCCCCTTAGACTTTTATCTTTGGGGTCACCTGAAGGCAATTGTCTATGCTGTGAAGATACGAGATGTGCAGCACCTGAAACTACGGATACTGGAAGCCTGTGCTAGCATTTCTCCTGCGGTATTGCTATCAGTGTGTGAAGAGTGGGAGAAGAGGGTTGCATTGACAATCCAACACAATGGGCAGCACATTGAACACATTTTATAAGTGGTCAGAAACTTGTAAATAACGCATGAAAGAATAAAGTTACGTTAAAACCAAGCACACCATTGTTTTTCTTGTGAAATTCCCAATAAGTTTGATGTGTCACATGACCCTCTTCCTACTGAAAAAACAAAAGTTGGATTCAAAATGGCCGACTTCAAAATGGCCACCATGGTCACCACCCATCTTGAAAAGTTTCCCCCCTCACATATACTAATGTGCCACAAACAGAAAGTTAATATCACCAACCATTCCCATTTTATTAAGGTGTATCCATATAAATGGCCCACCCTG
>BLSH010209071.1:944250-965280 GCA_018402905.1 Glandirana rugosa | reverse complement strand
GATTTTAATTTATTTTCCCTATCCCCATTTATTTGTAGGGCACTTGCCCTAGTTTGAAGATGATTTTAGAACAGTTATATGGCTTCTACCGTTAATTAATACTTTTCAGACACAGTTTGAAGATGATCCACATTCACCTCCATTTTTGCTTTTTTTATGTTTTTATTTTTTTTTAAATATTTACAGTTATTTCCCTGTCCCCATTTTTTGTAGGGCACTTGCCCTACCCTTACCCCCATTTTACTTCCTTTTGCAGCCCTCTAGGGCTTTCCAGGACTTTGTTACAGCCATTTTTGTGCATAAAAGTTCGGGTCCCCATTGATTTCAATGGGGTTCGTTGTCCGTGCGATCGTTCGGGTTCCGTCCGGACCCGGACCCGGACTTTGTCCCGAAGTTCGGACGGACCAGCAGAACCCGAACTTCCAGAGGTTCGCTCAACTCTACTGTTAATATGACAATTTTGTGAAAAAAAAATCTTCATTTTGCAAATAATTGTGGGAAAAAATTACAACTTCAAAAAACTCACCATGCCAATTACTAAATACTTTGGAATGTCTAATTTCTAAAAAGGGGCCATTTGGGGGATATTTGTACTTTCTTGGCATGTCAGGGTCTCAAGAAATGAGATAGGCCATCAGTACATCAGGTGTGATCAATTTTCAGTGATTGGCACCATAGCTTGTAGACTCAATAACTTTCACAAAGACCAAATAACATACACTGATTAGTTTTTTTTGTTTTTTTTTTACCAAAGATATAAATACATATATTTAGATACAAAGCAGTATAAATTTTGGCCAAAATTTATGAAGAAAAATTACTAATTTGCTAAATTTTATAACAGAAATGAAGAAAATGCATTTTTTTTTAAAGATTTAAATTTTTTTTTTTCATTTATAGCGCAAAAAATAAAAAACCCAGTGGTGATTAAACACCACCAAAAGAAAGCTCTATTTGTGTGAAAAAAAGGACAAAAATTTCACCTGGATACAGTGCAGTATGACGGAGTAATTGCCATTCAAATTGTGAGGGCACTGAAAGATGAAAATTGGCCTGGTTAGGAAGGGGGTTTAAGTGCCCAGTCGTTAAGTGGTTAATAAGTTAATTAGGAGCATCAAACTAAAGCAGTGTAATGTCTCATTTAAATAAATTGGAGCTTCAATGTTTACATGTGTTTAATAATTACTTGTTAAGAATAGTTACATTCCAGAATGTTATCCCATAGAAGTCACAGGGAACATTATTCATAGCTGTTTTTTATGCCCAAATCCATTTTTTACCCACATAAATCGAAATGCACTTTTATCCGCACCGTTTGAATATTTTGAATTCCGGTTTAATTGAAATAGACCAATAAAGGAAAACATGTGCACAGTTATAAAACAAGCTGACAAAGGTGAAGAAATAGTTGTACCAAACTATTGTTGGGCAGCACCATTTGTACCCAGTGACTATTTACCAGAGTTTGACTTTTGATAACAGCATTATCAATAGAATAGAAAAGACAATTCTATATATAGACACATCCTACTTTAAACATATTCCAAAAATCCACAAAGACTTTGATAACCCTCCTGGCACAATAATTATAGCATGACTATATACCCTCACCAGAAGTATTTCCAAGTTATTTTGATTTATTCTTTCCTCTTATTCACTGCAATCCATATCTACATCAAAGACACATCACTCATATTAGAGATCATTATATATGGTAAGAGGGTTACACATGGTTATCCCTTGAAGTCAGTTTTTAAGCATCCATTTTTCACACTCTAGGCTGGGCATTTCTCCAATTTTTTGTTGGCCAAGCATTCCACCATCAGTCCTCCACAATCCCAGTTTTGATTGCATATAGTTTACATTGGAACATAGCCAATTTCTGTGAAAATATTATTGAAAATATGATGCTCAACAACAGGAGAACTATTTATTCCCATTTATGCCAATGTGTTTATTGATTTTTAGGGACAATCATGCTATTCGTTTGCATAACACTTAGGGCAATTTTGTAGCAGCAATTCCTTGCTTAATTGCTTATGCCAGAGATGTGTGACAGAGAAATTGCCAGATATTTACAGCGATTTGTAGCTGGCAATTGATTGCCTATAGTTGCTGGTGATATGTTCCTACAGATCAAAGTCACGCTACATCTTTATGTTAGTGTTTGCTGCTACAAATCACTTTACTTCAGTGATTTGTAACTAAGTCATAGAGGTGAATGTAAAACGATTGTCGCTGGCAAGCTTGTTGCTGACAAGAAAATCTACACAAACTAAATCACTGTGCAATTAAGCTACAAATCGCTGTAAAAATAGCAGGTTAGCAGTTCCATAGAAAATAACTTTATTCTTAGCAAGAAAATATAAAAAAAAAAAAAAAAGGATAGCTGCAAATAAATCACCTGTCTGACATGGCCTTAAACAGCCTCATTTATTATGGATGATGTTTAAGCTGACCAACTCCATCAAAGTTATCCCTCTTTTGGCCAGTCCTACACTGCCTTGCCACTGCAAATGCTATGGTGGACACCATGCCATCCTGGGGCATAAAGACACAAGATGGGGGAGAGTGACTAGGTTCAGATCTGGTCACTGACCTGTATATAACAGAATAAAATATACCTGTGCTCAAATCCCAATAGCTTGTACATGTAATGAACTACCAGGTGCTACAGGGGTGTGACCACATGTTAACACTACAAATACCAAATTGACCCTCTGCACACTGCTACACCCTTCCCAGCACAGGTATATCTTTATTCTGTTATATACAGGTCAGTGACCAGATCTGAATCTAGTCGCTCTCCCCCCATCTTGTGTCTTTATGCCCCAGGTTGTAATGGTGTCCACCGAAGCATTTGCAGTGGCAAGGCCATGAAGGACTGGCCAGAAGAGGGATTACTTTGATGCAGTTGGTCAGCTTAAACATCATCCATAATAAATGAAGCTGTTTAAGGCCATGTCAGACAGGTGATTTATTTGCAGCTATCCTTTTTTTTATATTTTCTTGCTAAAAAACAAGTTATTTTCTATGGAACTGCTAACCTGCTATTTTTACAGCGATTTGTAGCTTAATTGCACAGTGATTGAGTTTGTGTAGATTTTCTGGTCAGCAACCTGGTTGGTCGGGTCTGGTGCTCTTACCCCATCTATGGTGGGCAGCCCTTCTCCTAGTTCACCGGCAACTTCCCTTGCCCATTCTCTACATGGCATTGCGGCGGCTTACGTTTCCTCCCTCCTCCTCAGTGGCCAATTGGTACTCTTCTCTTTTCAACCAATTGGAAAATGGGTCTCAGACCTGCTTCTGATTGGCCCGGATTGAGGATCAGTGTTTCAATAGTGAATATTAATTTGCTGTTGTAACACCTGGGTGGGCTCATAGCTCAATGCTCTGTGCCACAAGCCCACCCTATCTTGAAGCCTATTTAGAGCCTCTGGCTCTAATCAGGTGCTTAAAAAAAAACACCCCCGCAGCTGTAAGTAATGCGCCCGGCCCCTTTCAGGATGAATAGGGGATGCTGGTGTTCTGTCAAAATAGTGGCCGTGGATAGAGCATGGGGGTGGCAGCCACCATGGACAAGCTGCCACTGGTGTAGATAGTGTGTATAGTTCATATGCAAATATTACTCCAGCCTAGGGGCTAAAATGGCTTTTAGTGGGTAGCCATTATGGCAGTGTGGGGCTCTGCCACTGTAAAAATGTAGGTGAAAGTAAAAAAGATTCTTAAACCAGGGTCCAGATATTTCCATTAACCAGAGGGCTGAGTGTACAGGCGTTCATAGCCATTATAATATAGGACCTGACCATAGTTCAGAGCTCCACCCTCCCGAGGAGTCTGTGTGTGTGGTTGCAAGGGAGCCAGAGAAGTGTGCATGTCTGCAAAAAGTTGTCTGAGACAGGACAGAGCAATGGTGCTGTTAAAGAGAGCCAAGAGACTGAACATTACTGAATTTTGTGTTGCTGGTGGAAACCCCTGCAAACAAAGCTGATTGCTATGAACATTTTCATTCTGTTTTAAATAAAAGTGGGCCTACAAGCCCTGAAAATACATATCTGGTGTGGTCTGAACTTATTGGTGAGTGCTATATTTGAATTAACAACCCCCAAGTTGTCACACCATATACAAGAGGTCTATGGGAAAAGGAGACCTTGCTTGAAGTTTGATATTAATCCTCTGTGGTTAATAGGAAGTAAAGTAGACCTGTGTTAATTGTGTCATCTGTGCCTCCCTATAATATTTAAGAAAGACTTGGAACTTCTCCAAATTATTTGGGGACATAGGGAGTTTATTGGTTTGCGCAAAAGTTATAGCATCTACAAACTAGGGTACATTTTCTGGAATTTACGCTTTTAGTATATGACTGCTTATCTAATTTCTTGAGGTGCTATAATGGAAGGGCAGCACAAAACCCCTCCAAAATAACCCCATTTTGGAAATTAGACACAAGGAATTGGCTGAGAGGCATGTTGAGCCCACTGAATATTTTATTTTTTAATCACAAGTGATTGAAAAATGACAAAAAAAAAATATACACAAAGTTGTCACTAAATGATATATTGCTCAAACATGCCATGGGTATATGTGAAATTACACCCCACAATACATTCTGCTGCTTCTCCTGAGTAAGGGGATATCACATGTGTGAGACTTTATGGCAGACTAGCCACGTACAGGACCCCAAAAACCAAGCACTACCTTCAGGCTTTCTAAGGGTGTAAAATTTTGATTTAACTCATCACTACCTATCACTACCTATCACAATTTCGGAGGCCATTAAATGCCCAGATAGCACAAACCCAAGCTATTTGCTGAGAGGCATGTTGAGTCAATGGAATATTTTGCCACAAATTTCGGGAATAATTTTTTTTTTTTCACAAAGTTGTCACTAAATGTCACGTACCTGATCCGAGGCCGAAATGCTGAGGGAGGCTCCCCTTGCGGCTGAACGCAGTATACCCCTGAAGTTGGAAACAGGAGGTATGATGCGCAAAGAAGCACGGGTCACCAGAGCTGCGGACAGACTTGAGCAGATGTACACCAAAGGTCCGTTTGGACTGGAACTCAGTGGTAACAGACTTTTGGCAGGTATAGTCTCTAGGAGGAATAGTCTGTAAAGGCCTGGCAAGGATGCAGCACAGGCAGCAGCAGCGAGTAAGTCTGGGAGCCAAGCCAGGGTCAACCACAGGAGGACAGTCTATAATTCAGGCAGATGCGCTGATGCAAGAGGCAAAATAAGGCAGAGACCAGGTAACAAGCCAGGGGTCAAACACAGGAGTCAGGCAGAAGAGAAGTCCGTGAGGCAGGCCAGAGGTCAAAGACAATGGAGAAGTTCAGGAGCAAGCTGGGTCACAACAGAAGTTCAGGCAGAATACAGGACACAGGTTCAGGAACACTGGTGAGCTGAGACAATCCAGCGATTTGTGTGACACAGAGGCCATCTTTTATAGGGCAGCAACCAATCTCATTGGTTGTGCTGAAGGCGCGGATTGCGCCTTGCCGGACGAACATTCGTGCGCATGCGTGGATGCGATCGTCCAGGACGAGCGTTCGTACGCATGTGTATAGGAACGTGGCGATCGTGCCTGCTTCTCTGATACTAAATGATATGTTGCTCAAACATGCCATGGGTATATGTGAAATTACACCCCAAAATCCATTCTACTCCTTCTCATGAGTATGGGGCTACCACATATATGAGACTTTTCGGCTGTCTAGCCGCATACAGGACCCCGAAAACCAAGCACCAGGCTTTCTGAGGGCGTACATTTTTGATTTCACTCCTCAGTACCTATCACAATTTCGGAGGCCATGAAATGCCCAGATAGCACAAAACCCTCCCAAATGACCCCATTTTGGAAAGTAGACACCCCAAGATATTTGCTGAGAGGCATGTTGAGTATTTTGCAGATCTCCCTTTTTGTCACAAAGTTTTGAAATAACCACTAACACACAGGAGACACCGCTCTGATCAGTGGAGCTTGGATTTGAACAATCAGGTGCTGCATCTCCCCCAGGTGCTCAGGCTTCACGAATGTCCTCCATACATTCCAATAGGTTAACAAGATCAAAGCAAAACATGAGCCGGCACTCTTGGGGATCAGATAATAAAGTGTTTTTATTCCATCGTGGCAACAGCAATCAACAGCTAACGCGTTTTGGCGGCAATAATGCGCCTTGTTCACAGCTTACTTCCTAGTGAAATAACAGACATATATTTTACAAGCTCTCATAGTCTGGTGTGTCTCCTCCCACATTTAATTGAGTGATAATCACTAATGATCTATCTGGGAGTTCAAACACGTCCATACTATGGGTACAAAAAACAAACATAATAGAGCTAGTTCTCATAAAATGTTACAAAATATATATATTCACATAAAAGAGAAAGTGAAAAGATACAAAATGCTGCACACATGTGTCAGTGTGTTATACTTTTACAAAAACCGCTACTAGCAGGTGAAGGAAAAAACCAAATGGCTCTCTAAATTTGTTCCTGGAAAGTTCATATATTTTTGTACATTGTATTTATATGTCTGTTATTTCACTAGGAAGTAAGCTGTGAACAAGGCGCATTATTGCTGCCGAAACACATTAGATGTTGATTGCCGTTGCCACGACGATAAAAACACTTTATTATCTCATCCCCAAGAGTGCTGGCTCATCTTTTGCTTTGACAAAGTTTCGAAAATTGAAAAAAGAAAAAAAAACATTTTTCAAAACAAACGAGATCTGCGAAATACTCACAATGCCTCTTAGCAAATACCTTGGGGTGTCTACTTTCCAAAATGGGGTCATTTGGGGGGGGGGGGGGGTTTGCTATCTTGACATTTCAGTGCCTCCAAAACTGTGATAGGTAGTGAGGAGCAAAATTACAATTTTACGCCCTGAGAAAACCTGAAGGCGGTGATTGGATTTGGGGTCCTGTACGCACCTAGGCTCCCAAAAAGTCTCACACATGTGGTATCCCCATACTCAGGAGAAGCAGCAGAATGTATTTTGGGGTGTAATTTCACATATATCCATGCCATGTGTGAGCAATATATCATTTAGTGACAACTTTGTGTAAGAAAAAAAAATTTCAATTTTCCATAAACCATTTGGGTCATTTGGGGGGGGGGGGGTTAAACTGTCCTGGCTTTTTATGTCCAGCATCACCCACTCTTCTAACCACTTGAACTACCAAGTCCTTTCTGACACATTTTGTTTACATGGAAAAATATTTTTTTTGCTAGAAAATTACTTTGAACCCCCAAACATTATATATTTTTTAAAGCAGAGGTCCTACAGATTAAAATGGTGGGTGTTGCAAATTTTCTTTCCAAAAAGTATTTGCACAGCGATTTCTCAAACGCAATTTTTTGGGAAAAAAACATTTTTTTTATTTTGAATGCACAAAAACACACTATATTGCCCAAATGTTTGGTGTAATATACAAGATGATCTTATGCCGAGTACAAAGATACCAAACACGACATGCTTTAAAATGACACACACCTGCGCAGCGGCGACAAACTATATACAATTTAAAAGCCTTTACAGGTTACCACTTTAGATTTACAAAAGAGGTCTACAGCTATAATTACAGCCCTCAATCTAACATTCGCAGTGATACCTCACATGTATGGTGCAATTGCTGTTTACATACGACACGAGACCGTCGCTTGCATTCACCTTTGGGGGGGGGGGGTAAACAGGGGTGCTTTATTTTATTTTTTTAATTATTCATTTTGCTTTTTATTTTATTTTTACATTGTCCTTTTCATTTTTTAAATAATTTGTATTGTTATCCCAGGGAACTTATATATCCCCTATGATAGCAATGTGTAGTGACAGGTAATCTTTTTTGAAAAATTTGGACTCTAGATCTCTCCTCAGCCCTTAAAGCATCTGACCACACCAAGATCGGTGTGATAAGATGCTTTCCCAATGGCGCTGTTTCTATCTGGCAAAACCAAAGTCATGAAATGCTCGTAGCTTCTGGTTTCTTAGGCCATAGAGATGATTGGAGCCATTCTAGTCTTCGATCAGCTCTTTGGTCAGCTGGCAGAAACACCGGCTGCATTCTCGGGTTCCCCGATGGGACAGGAAAGCCTGAGAAAACCATGGAAGACGGTGGGGGGGGGGGGGGGGGCGTTCCCTCCCACTGCTTGTAAAAGCAGTCTAGCGACTAATTAGCTGCTAGGATTGCTTTTACATGAAAGCCGACCACCGGCTGAAAAGAACGATACCAAGATGATACCTTAACCTGCAGGCATCATTCCGGTATAATCGCTTAAAATCCAGCAACATACCAGTACGTCGCTGGTCCTTGTTGGGCATATAATGTAATGTTCTTTTTTTTATGCAGCCTGTGAATGAAAAAAGAGAATCAATCAATGGGTGGTATGCCCACCATTAGAATACCGCCCTGCATCCACTCACTTCTAATAATGGGCATAGCACCGTTCTAAAAATATATGCCTAAGCATAGGGGCAATCGCCATTATGTCCACCCCGCCCCTATGCTTAGGCATATATGCTCTTTTTTTAACTGTGGTGGTGAAATCACCTCCTACAACTCTGGAGTAGCTGATTTACATATCGTGGAAGCAAACGCTGTTGCTGTCAAGACAAATAAATCAGAGCTGCAGCTGAATGGCGTACCTACAAAGCAAATAATGGTTAACAATAAAACACAGTAAACAGTAAAGTATAACCTGAAGACCATACCTGCAACGCAAACATAATAAAGCACAAAAATCAGTAAAGTATAAAAGAATTACGTACCTGCAAAGCAAACATGATAAAACACAGTAACATTAAAACATTACAGTTATGCATAAAAACAGAGCAGAACAATAGAGCGAGAACAATAGAGAGAGAATAGAGAGAGAACAATAGAGAGACAAGAACAAGAAGATGAAAACTATTTTTGGCTTTTTTAATTTATTTATTTTTTGTTTTTTTTATTTTTACACTTATTTGTAACTGTAACTGTAAAGGTTCCAGGTTTGCGTTTCTAAAAATGCAATGACATCTTTGGAGACCCTGTGTATGTGTGCCCTAGGACTATGCAGTGCTGTACTCTACGCTAATACTCTACTAGTGTGTGGTAGCGACGGAAACATTCACATATGCACAGACCAGTTTGCCAGGACAGGAGGGACAATAAAAGCGGGTGTTACGCCTATATCCGTGTTTCCTACAGACACCTTCATCTTCTTTGGGGTGATCTTTGGATAGAAGCACCATGGAGGACTTCTGGGAAGTGCCTCTCATGCACCCGGCTCACTGCATTCAGATTGGGAAGTTGGGGCATAGCACTGTCTGGAAACAGAAGGGCTGTGATGATCTCTTCATGGAATTTAAGGAAGGATCCAGTTCGCTATGATGTTTTGTATAACATGAATGCACATAAGTCTTCAGCAGAGCCAATTGAAATAGGTATCCAGACACTTTTTTGTACCAACTTCTGGCCTTGCGGCAATTTAGTACGGCGCCAACAACTGGTCATTGAAGTCCACCCCTCCCATATTAAGGTTGTATTCGTGGACACAGAGGGGCTTCACAACAACCCCAATCGCCATTGGAATTTGGACTGCCGGGACTGCGTGAATGGAGAACAGGATGAAAACATTCCAGTTGTCCATCCACTTCACTGCAAGCAAATTACTACTTCTCAAGCAGGCTCTCTCCCCGCATCTAAGTCGGGACTCTACAAGCCATTGGGGCAAGATTAGATTACACGGTGCCACCCACCTGTGCCAATTCCATGATCAAAAAGGTGACTAAAAAGTGGCACGCGCATGTAATAATTGTCCACGTGCAAGTGGTACCCCTTTCCGAATAAGGGTGACACCAAGTCCCAAACAATCTTGCCAGTGCTTCCTATGTAGTTTGGGCAGTTGGGGGGCTCCACAGTGCTAACTTTTCCCTTGTAAACCATAAAACATGTATATGTCACAGAGCTTGGGCATCTTGACCCCATATGTGGCTGGGGAGAAACTCTTTGAAAGCAAGACGGCCAGAAAATGTAATCAGGGACTCGTCTATGCAGACAACTTGATCGGGAATAAAGAAGGCTGCGAATTGTTGGTTGGAGTGGTTTACGGACCTGCCGGTAGCAGCGGAGATGATCTGATCCTATCTCCTCACTGGCTGGATGCCGAGTGAGCGGAAGATGCCGCCCACTCGGCTCCATAGCATTGCAGGGCAGAAGCGACGTCAAACGTCACTTCCTATCAAAGCTCTTAAAGGAGACATCTTATTTTTCCAAGTGTCAGGTTTTCTTTTTTTTTTTTTGCTTTTAAGTGTAAATATAAGATCTGAGGTCTTTTTGACCCCAGATCTCATATTTAAAAGGTCCTGGCATGCTTTTTTCTATTACAAGGAATGTTTACATGTTTCCAGGTTGCGTCATGTCTCTCCACTGTGTCCAAAAGGATGCTAGCCATCTTTTCTTGTGCCGTGATCCAGTAAATTTTCCTTTTGACTTGGTTAAAAGAAACATTCGAACGCTTCCAAGCCCTAGCAATTGATAATTTGGTGCCGGTTAGGGCAAAGGCGATGAGGCGTCTGGTCAGTTTCGGAAATTCTGGACCCAAAGAGTTTAGAAGGGCAATTTGCGGGTTCTTAGGAATCGGAAATTCCATAATTTTCCTAAACAGGGGAAGCACTTTGTTCCAAAGACTCCTGATCTTAGAGCATTCCCACCAGGTGTGGAGCATAGTTCCTGTGAGACCACAGTTACGAAATCACAGGGGGGAGGAGGTGGGGTAGAGCTTGGAAAGTCTGCAGGGGACTAGGTATCAGAGGGTCAGGACTTTCATATTAGCCACAACCAGGGTTATGTTGAGAGCACCCTTGTAGGATGCAGAGAAGGCCCTGTGCCAGACATCCAAGCTCCACTTCACTCCACTCCCAGCTCATTTTCCCAGTCTCCCATATAACGGGCTTTTCCACAAGAGGAGGCAAGAGATTGGTAAATCACCGATATGCCCCCCTCTGCTCCACGGCTTGACCACACCAGGCTTCATATGCTGTTAGCGATAGGCGGGTGGATTTGTCTGTCCAGAGGGATTTAATGAAGTGAGAGATTTGGTGAAGCCTAGATTTTTCGGACATAGGCATGTCTAGTTTACTCACACAGTGAGCTACAGATAGGGGGCCCATGGAATTGACAAAGTGTCCGATCCTGTACAGACCTTTGTCGAGTCACCAGCGAAAAGCCAAAATGTCCATCCCAGGAGGGAAAGCTGGATTACAGAATAGGTGAGAGAGCAGTCTCCAGGAGAAAGTCAGGGAAGCATTTTTAATGCTGTCCCAAAGGGCCAGGGAGTGTGATAATGTGGGGGCTAGGGCAGGAGGTCTCACTTTGGGGGGGCACCATAGCAGAAAGTCAATAGTCTGTTTAGGGATTGCTTGTCTTTCTATGCGAACCCAGTTGGGGTGGGCACTTTTGAAGTATATGATCGATAGTTGGGAGAGTTGGGCAGCTTGATAGTACCAGAGTAAGTTTGGGAGACTCAAGCCACCCTGATCCTTGGTCTGGAACAGGGTTTCTTCGTTTAGTCTGTGGCCTTTGGTACCCCAGGTGAAACGTATGGTTTTGGCTTGAAATTTTTTGAGAGGGTCCCTTGGGATAGGGAGTGAACGAAAAAGATATAGGAGCTTCAGGAGCAGGTTCATTTCAATAGAATTAATCCTTCCCAACCATGAGAGCCCTAATTTGTCCCTTGTTTGCAAGTCATGGCCCAATTGTCGAAACATAGGGGGGTAGTTGGCAGCATATACGTCAGTTATGGAAGGCGTGATGTAGACCCCTACGTAGGGGAGAATTTTATCAACCGACCCAAATCGGAAGTTGTTTTTCAGGGAGCTGACCAGAGGGTCAGGCAAAGTTACATTTGGGGCTAGGGATTTTGAGTAATTTATGTGTAACCCCGAAATCTTACTGAACTCGTCCAGGGTCTTGCTTATATTTGGAAGGGATACTAGTGGTTCCGTGACAAAAAGCACGATGTCATCCGCATATAAAGCACATTTGTGGGCTTGTGTGCCACATTTAACCCTGTGGATGTCCGGGTTGGGTCTAAGAGCGACCGCCAGGATTTCGATAACTAGGGTGAAAATTAAAGGTGAGACAGGGCATCCCTGCAGTGTACCCGACCTCACTGGAAAGGGGGAGGAATGGTAGCCTTGTAGTTTGATTTTGGCTTTTGGGTTGGAGTAAAGGGCTTTTAATGTATTTAAAAAGGACCGAACAAAGCCCCAGTGCTGAAGAACAGGGAACAGGCAGGACCAGGAGACAGTGTCAAAGGCCTTCATCATGTCTAGAGAGAGGAGAAATCCCTCCTGATGTATGCTATTATCCCAGCCCGATTTCAAAAGAGATGTGATGTCAATCACTCTCCTAATCTGGCCCAGGCCCTGCCTCCCCGGTATAAAACCCACTTAGTCCCTGTGCATGTACTGACCTATAAAGTTAGAGATGGCTAAGATTTTAGTCAAAAATTTAAGATCATTGTTAATGAGAGATATGGGTTGTTAATTCTCGACAGCACTGGGGTCCCTGTCAGGTATGGGTATGACGGTGAAAAAAGCCAAATTCAGGTCAGTGTTTAGTAGCTCTCCAGAGCACTGGTGGTTAAAGAATCTGGCCGCATAGGGAGCTAGGGTGCTTGCAAAATGTTTGTAGTATGGGACAGCAAAGCCATCAGGACCAGGGGCTGAGCCATTCTTTAAGGATTTGATGACTTGAATAATATCCTCTGGGGAGATAGGTTCCTCCAGTTCATCCCCATGTTGTTTTTGGATCGTGGGGATCGGGAAAGAGTGCAAGAACTTATTTAGGAGATCAGCTGTTGGAGAGTCTTTAACTCCAGAGTATAGCTTTTCATAGAAGACTTGGAATGCTTCCAGGATTTTCTGGGGATTTTGAGAGATAGAGCCATCAGGCATCTTGATTTTGGGTAAAGACAGGACTTTTTGTTTGGGAGCAAGTCTGTGAGCTAACATTGAGCCTATTTGATCCCTTCTTAAGTAGAAGCAACCTCCTTCCATTCTGAGGTGTTTCTCAGCGGATGAGAGCTAAATTTAAGGCAGTGCGAGCTGCCTCTAAGTTGGCCAGGGAGGAGGAGGAGGAGGAGGGGGCGTCCTTATGTCGTGTGCTAGCACTCAGAAAGTCCTTCTCTAGGCATTCAATGTCCACCATCCTAGCTGCGAATCCTGGAAGCAAGTTGAATCAATTTTCCTCTGATAGTGGATTTATGGGCTGGCCAGAGGCGAGGATGGGGAGATACCATTTATGTAGTTTAGCAGTAAATATTCCTGAATTGCTGTACTGATTTCCGTAGCATGTGCTGGGTTACTAAGGATGGAGGCATTCAGCCTCCAGTTGAAACCCTTGCGCAGGGCATGTGTTCTCTTTAAAGTCAAAATAAGGGTAGAGTGGTCCGACAAGGCAGAGTCCTTTGATGAGAGATTTGAAGACCAGAGGTACTTTATTAGTGCGCATGAAAAAATTATCAATTCTGGCAAAAGTATTATGAGGGCTGGAAAAGATGAGGGGTTAATTTCCCTCCATACATCTACCAAGCCCTGATTGAATATCTGTCTGGCGACTTTGAGGCTCTGCCTGGGGGACAAGTCTTATCTAAGCCCACGTCGAAAGCTGTGTTTAATTCACTGCCATATATTACTATCCCTTCCTCTAGGGGGTTGTTGATTCGGAAAAGGGAGTCAAAGAATTTCGCCTGACCTTTGTTCAGGGCATAGTAGGATATGAACGTATAGGACTGGTTATCTAAATGACCTTTAAGTAGCAAATATTTGCCCTCCGGGTCTTTCAGCTCAGTCGAGCAAGCAAAGTGGACATGATGTGAGAAGAAGATTCCGACCCCTTTCGTCTTGTTATCTGCATTGGCTAGGTAGAATGTGGGAACTTACGGTGAATAAGGGGGGGGGGGTGATTTTGGGAAGTGGGTTTCCTGAACCAAGACAATGTCTATATTTTGGGCAGCAAACTGCTGAAAAGTCTTTTTCCGTTTCATGGAAGAGTTAAGACCCTGGATATTTTGCGATGCTATACGGAGAGGGGGCCTAGATGTGGATGGGTCAGCCAAGGAGCATAAGGAGGAGCACACTCGGCAATCCCTGGTCACCTACCATTACGGCGGATTACGTCTGGTAGGGCTGTCTAGAGGCCATGTGAGTGATGGGTCCAGCTCTGTCACCAAAGAAAAAGGGTAAGGTCTAGAGAAAAGAGAAAACAACGGATAAGCAAAGAGATAAGGTACAAAGAGAGAAAAACAGGGAGGGAGTATAGGAGACACACTCCATCCATGTGGAGCCCACTAGCAGTGGGATCACCCTGTCCTGGAGAACCTTGCTGGCTGTTCTCCGAGAGCAGGGGATGGGCGCATGACTGCCGCTCCATGAACCGCAGCCCCCAAACAACATAAAACTAGAGCTGACAGTAGGTCAGCTAACATGAGGAACCTGCGGTAACAACTGAAACCCTAATAGGTTGATAGAAGTCCAAGAATGGGCTAGAATTAATACAACAGTGAAATGTCTTACTGATCATTAGCGAGAGTCGTGAGATTGGTCCCCCATCAGTGAAGCCGTACCCCCGACCAAATATTGATCGGGGTATACTTCCCTGAATAGAGAGGCCAAGCTAGGTGAGCATAGGCAGAGATCCCACTAATGGTCCATAAAGAGGTTGAGGATCTAGTAAGGCTCTGATCATAGGGGGTTGAGCAAATAAAAAGTCAAAAGAGTTCTGTGACCGAGTAGGTGGGACCTAACAGAGGTCCATGAGAAACAATCTCCGATATTGGAGATGAGGGGAGAAAGAGAATTGTTGGGTCCTTCTCATGGAGGGGGCACCTTCCGTGACCTTCTTTGATCTGGGTTTCTGCCAGAGGGTGGTGAGTGGACTAGAAGGGGGTGGCCTCTTGGACAAGCTGGATGAGGATGTTTGCATCGGCGAAGGTGGGTCCTTGGAGATGATTCCCAGTTGTTGTAAGAGGAACTCACCTTCCTGAAAGGTGGAGAATCTGTAAGACTTGTTGTGGAAGTCAAATTTTAGTTCAAATGGGAATTGCCACCAATACTTAATGTCCTTCTGGCACATTACAGTAAGGAGAGGCTTGAGGGATCTGCGTTTTTGGATGGTAAAAGGGGATATGTCTGCGAAGATTTGAACTGTGTGGCCCAAAACTTGAATTTGGGGAGTAGCTCAAGCTCTTTTCATCACTTCTTCTTTGGTCCTGTAGTAGTGGGGTTTCACCACAATGTCCCGTGGGAGGCCATCTGAACGGGGGGGGCCCAGCGTCATGTGGGTCCGGTCCAGTTCCATTTTGTGTGGGTGGATGTCTGGGATAAGGGTTTTGATCAAGGAATGTACAGCATCGGAGACATCCGTGATGCTCTCCAGGAGGCCCTTGACCCTGAAGTTACGCCGTCTCAACCTATTCTTCAGGTCATCAATTTTAGCCAAAGCTCCTTCGAGACGGTTGTGCAATTCCTGGATCAGGTCCAAGTTTTGCCGTTTAAATGTTTTTATTGGAGAGAATATCGTACAAAAAAAAAAAACAACAACAGTAAGATGAGACAAAGCAATTACGATGCACATAATCCCCACACAAAGCAAAAACTCGGGGAGATGAATACAGATATCTATATTGGAGCATAACCTTAACACAGGAGGACTATGGAAAATAATTGCATAAACCATCCTGTACAAAAAACAAATTGGGAAAGTGTAACAAGATTTCCAGAACCAAAGGGAAGTGAGGGTCCCCGAGGCCTCCCCCCCGCCACCCCAGAGGGATCAAGCTGTGGCCAGGGAAACGCCCCTCAGAACCCCCACTCCCCCCCATGGAACCAAAAGGTCAACCTGAAAACCAGTCCTGGAGTCATCTAAATTCAGAATAGGGGAACTAGATGTAAATCACCCCAATAATCCTGAGATGAAAAAACAACTACTTGAGGGTGGTTGGAAGAAACCCAACAAATAGGTGGTTTACTGTTCTAGCTTACGTCCTGGGGTAACCAGGATAAACCATATAAAAGTGAAGGAAAAAGGGGAAGGACCCAAGAAAAGCAATAGAGAAGAGAAAAGAGGGAAAGGGAACAGAGTGAAGAAAGAGACGAATAATGGAGCGATAAGAGGGTGGCTACTGAGATTAAGGAAGGGGCGCGGCCTAGATAAATTAATCCCGAAACTGGTGTTTGAGGAGAGAAATAAGGAATTTATAATTGGATGCCCATGTATCGAGCCCAGGGTTCCCAGGTGCTTTCAAATTTCACCACCCTATCCAGGATAATGCTGGAGATCCTTTCTTGAGACATTATCCAGGAAACCTTATGTTTGACTGACTGAAAACAGACCAGGTGGGATTTCCATGCCCGAGCAACTGTCAGCTTTGACCCAATAAGATAAAGAATACCAGTGCTTGGATATGTTTGGATAAAGCCTGTATGGGTAGGTTGAGAAGAGCTTCTGGGGAATGTCAGCATTGGTGATTTTACGTAGCAAGTGGAATACCCTATTCCAGAAGCTTCTAAGTCTGAGGCATTCCCAGAAAATGTGTAAAAGAGAACCTTCATGACCGCAATTCCTAAAACAAAGGGGGGAAGAGGAAGGGAACATCTTAACAAAGGGGAGAGGAGTCAGATACCATCTCGTTATGAGCTTAATATTTGCCTCCATCAGAGAAGTGTTTGAAATACCTTCAAAAGATCTGGCGAAGGTCCGATGCCAGGTTTCCCAGTCCATTCCAAGGTCCTCCTCCCAGGCCTGCATGTAAGAAGCCTTCTCCTGCGGGTCGACTAGCCCAAAATAAATTAGTGAGATTCCTCCCCTCACATCCGAGATGCCTGAGCACCAGCATTCAAATGGGGTGGTCGACAGGGGGACTGACTTGTCCATCCAGATGGAATGTAAAAAGTGTGAGATCTAAGTGTGATTTCTAATTCTAATTTCAGAGCAATATTTGAGGGTTAGGGGACCCTGTGAGTTGAAGTAGTTGCCGATCCTGAGGAGGCCCTTATTAACCCACCATCCAAAGGCCCTAACATCCTAACGCCTGGAGCTGAGGACGTTTTAAAGTCTTTGATTACCTGGCAAATTTCGGATTCCGAGAAGGGAGCCTCTAGGGCAGACCTGTATTGATCATCGATTTTGGGGAGGGGGATTTCCTCCAAAAAGGAATTGCCCTGGTCTGTATTCTCTGGTAATTTCTTAGCGTACAGGGCGGAGTAAAAATTGCGAGATTACTCTAAAATGCGCTTAGGGTTCTGTGTGAGGGTACCAGACAGGGATTTGATCCTTGGGCACGAGAGGAGCATAAACCTGGGAGACAACTTAGAAGCCAACTTGGGGCCTTTCTTATTGCCTGATAGATAAAAGCGACCCACTGTCCAGTGGAGAGGTTTGTTCGCTGCCGATGTGAGGGCCAGGTTAAGAGCTAATTTGGCGTCCAGAGCTGCTAGAGAGTCCGCCGCGGGTAGGCGCTTATGGGAACGACTAGCTTGTTTAAAATTTAGTTTCTAAATTTATCAAATCAATCTGACGTTCCCGTTTCCGTTGTGCTCCAAAATGAATGAGTTCTCCCCTAATCATTGCCGTATGCCCGCCCCAAAGGGGATTGGGTGATATCTCAGGGGTGTCATTGAGCTTGAAGTAGTCCTTAATCTCATTCCCTATTATATTCACCAGAGTGGGATCAGAGAGTATGGACTCATTCAGCCTCCAAGGGAGTGGGCCTGCAGGGGACGGATAGCCAATAAGCGTAAGAGTAACTAGAGAATGGTAAGACCACAGCACGTCCAAAATTGAGGACCTTTGAAGCCTGTGAACCTCGCTTGAGGGGAGAAAGATATGGTTGATTCTCGCATAGGTGTTGTGGGGTAATGAGAAGTGTGTAAAGTCTTTAGCCGAGGGGTTTGCCTCTCTCCAAGAATCAACTAGACCAAACGAGTTGAGAAGGTGAGCTCTTTTCAGACTTTGTCTGGGGGGACGCTTGGGTGGAAAATGCCCCGAGGACTGTTTGTCTAAGAGGCAGTCAAATGCTATATTGGAATCCCCGCCCAACACCAGAGTACCTTCGAAGTGGGGAGCTAGGGATTGGAACAGATGTGAGAAAAACCCGGACTGGCCCTGGTTAGGGGAGTAGTAGGAGACAAACGTATGAATGAAGCCGCCTATTTCTCCCTTGACCAGAATATATCTTCCCTCATGGTCTTTAACCGTTAGTATGTGGTTGAAAGTCGCTTTTTTTGAAATGAGGATAGCAACCCCCCTTTTCTTGGAGTCAGTGTTAGAAAGATAAAAAGTAGGGAATTTGCGGTGCAGAAACGATGGCTTAAAATTACCGGGGAAGTGGGTTTCTTGTAACATCACGACGTCAAGGCCTTTGGAGTGGTTGAATTGTAGAGCGTTACGGCTTTTGAAGGGAGAATTTAGGCCCTGCGTGTTGTGAGTACCAAATTTCAGAGAGGAGATGGGTGCGGCGAGCTTAGCCATGACTCCAGGAGGAGGGCAGTTCTAGTGCGATATTGATAGTACTTACCACCTGATCAACTGGGAGGTCCCCGGAATGGACAGTCAGAACCCGGGCAAAGGTTTCTGTGCATGAGGCGCGGACCAGGCTGCGGAGTGAACTCCAAAACAGTAGCCAACCTCTGAAAGACAAGAGAAGCAATATGAGTACTAAAGGAGACAGGAAAGCAGGAAGTGAAGAAAAGGTCAGAAATGGGAAATAGAGAAGAAAAAGACCAAAAGAATAAAAAACAAACATCCATCTGAAAGCTAATCCCAAGAGAGAGTGAACCAAATCATGGGTCATGCTCCCTTGGAGCAGGTCAGGGCAACCCTGAACCCACTAAGACCTTCTGAAGGAAGGTGAAAGAAAATTAGCAACCTAGGTCTAGGTCACTGTCCCACAGGAGAGCAAGGCACGGGGTCTCGAGTCAACGTTGGGATGAGGTGCATGCTGAACCGCTCCGGCTAGGAACCACCCAGGCCGGGGCAACAATAGAAAATTCAAAATATCTATAAAACCTGCCGAAGCCCCTCTGAGAGGTAGAACAGGGAGAACAAACCAAAACAAGAATCAAAACTAGTTCAGACACTCAGAAAGCAGTATATTAAAGCATATATTCAAAAGGGCTATGACCTCACTGCTAGAGTGTGGCAGTCATAGCCTACATTCCTAACCCCCTGGGGAAGGATGGGAGGCCCAGGTGGAAAAAAGGGGGAACCAGAGTCACCCAGGGGGGTAAGAACAAAACCGTGTGGATGTGTTTCTGGGATTTACAGAGCTCTAACAGGGAGCCGGAGTGGCATCCTGTGAAATCAGACCCAGCTGGAGTAAGATACGTTCACCTTCCTGTATGGAAGAAAAGCCAAAGGTTTTGGAGTGGTATGTGAATTGTAAGTGAAAGGGGAAGGACCACCAATACTTGATCACCTTTTGTGATAATACTGCCAATAGGGGTTTAAGTGAATGTCTCTTTTGGATTGTAGCTGGTGAGATGTCCGCAAACACCTGGAAAGCATGGCTTTGGAATGCCAAGGAAGAGCTCTATGCGCCCTGTCCAGTTCAAGCCTATTGTCAGGAGCATTAGGGAGGATTTCCTTGATGAAGGATTTGACAGCTTCCCGGACGTCTGTAATAGATTCAGGAAGCCCACTGATGCCAAAGTTGGCTTGTCTGTTCCTATTCTCCAGGTCGTCGATCTTTGCTAAGGCCGTGTCCAATTGATCCTGGAGAGTTTGGATGCAATGGGTGTTTTGGTTCACCCTAGCTGATGTATTATCCACCACCTGTTCTATAGCCTCAATGCGGGTACCCAGATTGAGAATGTCAGCTTTAATCACTTCAGTGATGTGAGCTGCATTCTGTGCTAGCCCTGTAGCCAGCATTTCTGAGAAGCGATTAAGAGCCCCATATCTGAGGAATGATGTTGTGGCAAGGGAGAGTTCTGTGCTAGGCCTACATGGCTGGCGGGGATGTCTGGCCTGGGGGATAATAAAGCCTCCTACTTGGATCTCCTTAAGAGCTCCTCTGTGGACGCTGGGGATGCCTGAAGCCCGAGTATGGGGGTAGAGTGCATTGCCGGTGTGGCCGGAGCCCAATTATCCTCAAGGCCTTTTCAGATGACAGCTCTCCTAGCTGAATGTGGCTGGCCGGGTGAAGGTGCAGGGGGAGTCCCAGCTTAAAGCAAATTGTGGCCCAGTGATTGTTAGTAGGTCCAGAGACCGCAGCTTATGCGGGGTTGAGTGAGGTGGCGAGGAGAATCCAATGCAGCCAAGGATACCTTGTGGCTGTAACAGCCTGATGGAGTCTTTAGAATGGGGGATGGGAGGGTCGTTTCGTGTGGCAGCAGATCCCTTATGTCAGGCACTGAATGCTATCGGGGCTCCCCTATCTGTACTTGGGGAGATAGCGGTAGTGGCGGTACCTGTAATTCTTTGTGCCCAGAGTGTAAGGCGTAGCTGAGTGCCGCTCCAGCGAGTTCACTCTAGGTCTGCCGCCATCTTGTCTAGAGTGATCGTTCCGCCATAGGGTCCTGTAACAGCATAGACTCGTAGGGGATCCGCTGTTAACCCCTCTGGGGTCGTGTCGATTGGTGGGGGTAGCAATCCTAGCCCCTTCCAGAGCTACTCGAGCCAGCAGGTTCTCTTCAGGGGATTCCGGTGTCACGGAGCGGAGCTCTGTGATCAAGCGACCTTCACAGGAGCGCCGCGCATGCGCACTCCCCTCAAGAGCAATAATTTTAGCACTAGACCTACTCTGTAACTCAAAACTGGCAACCTGTACAAAATTTTTAAGTGCCAAAGTTTGTCGCCATTCCACGAGCGGGCGCAAATTTGAAGCATGGCATGTTGGGTATCAATTTACTCGGCGTAACATTATCTTTCACGATATGGAAAAAATTTGGGCCAACTTTACTGTTGTCTTATTTTTTAACTCAAAAAAGTTATTTACAAAAAAAAACGGTGCTTGTAAGACCGCTGCGCAAATACGGTGTGAC
>BLSH010209071.1:919328-932034 GCA_018402905.1 Glandirana rugosa | reverse complement strand
ATATTCTATGAGGCATGGGCTGCAGATAGGTACTCGGGTACTCAGATGGGTTGGTGACAGGTACTCAGATGTGTTGGTGACAGGTACTCGGGTACATTGGTGGGCAGGTGACAGGTACTCGGGTACATTGGTGGGCAGGTGATAGGTACACTATGAAAAAAAAGGGATACACAGCTCCAGGTCCGGACCTGTGCCTGATATGGACCACGCTGCCTGCCGCGGCTCGCCACCGCTCACTTAGATACACCAAAAGACAAACAGGCGGCACTCCATGGATATTCTTTGCTTGCAGTTTATTTCAATGCGGCATGTACAGGTACAGATGGATACAGGTAGACGCGTTTCACTCGGTGCCTCCGAGCTTAGTCATTACAAATGCCAAAATGCAGCTATTTGTGGCCGAACCCACAAAGGAGGTAACGCCCACAAGCAGCTGTATATACCCACATAATCAGACACATAATTAAAAGCATTCATGTATAAATCTAAATGCAATAAAAGAAAAAAAGAAAAAAAACAGAAAACAAAAAGACTTTGTATGCAAACAACATCGTAGACATACTATCATATCAGTGCACTCACATATATTTGAACAAATATTTCTGTTAAAAGACAGGCCTGTTTCTCAAAAATACATAGAGAAGTGAAAGGAAACCTTAGAGTCCAAAATGGAAAATATATTCTATAGTCACAAAAACTGGCTATTGCTTGCACAAAATATCTATTAATTGCACATTTTTCAACACCCTATTTCCTAACACCTTATGTTGTGCTTTCACTCTATTCCACTGTATATTATTCCTTAAATGCAGCGGAGTGGAAAGAAAAAGGGTGGACAAAAACCATGAAAAAAAAAGAAGAGAAAAAGAGATTGAAAAAGGAAAAGGAAAGGGGGGGGGACCAAAAAATGAGAAGTACTCGGGTACGCTGATGGTCTGGTGAAAGGTACTCGGATGGGCAGGTGACAGCTACTCGGGTACTTTGGTGGGCAGGTGACAGGTACCAGTTAGCTTGTAATTAACTTCATGACTAATGTGCCTACTAAAATGGGCTTTAAATTTTTAAGGACATTTAAGGCCTGTAGTTGGAACACCTTTTAATATATACTATTTCCTTTTTTATTATAAGCCGGCGAATAAATAAGAGTGGTAAAATACTGTAAATCTAATACATAACAGGTTTATATCTAATGTTTTAACCTATTTAATTTATTTTTTCAACAGTAATCATCTATAACATGATATGGGAATCATTAGGATTGGCTCTTGACTGTTGTCTGAGACATGTGTCAGTAGCAGTGCAGTCTGTAACCTAGCAGTTCATAGCCGCAATGTAGATTAACATTCTGTCAGCATGGAGATCCATGATCCATGTCAGAGAATGTTAGTGTGTCAAAGCCAAGACACTTTTCTTGTGACAACTGCCATTTCCTCTCACTTTCTGTTGTGTCTAAAGGACGGAAACTAAAGTCCTATGATTGCGCAAATCACCAAATGGTACAAGAATAGCAATACATAAGTTGATAAATCTAAAATGCCTGATGGGGCTTTAACAATTCCTTACACTATTCAAATTTAAAATATATTTTTTGCTTTGGATATACTGTACTTTAAAGCCAAACTAAAATCTCCATAATTACCTGTCCAATGGTCCTGTGCCGGAACCAACATCTTCTTCTGAGTGTCGGTCTTCAGGCCTCTTCATTGGCCAGTGGTGGGGGATGTCACTCCTACACATGCAGCACTCGGAAGTCAGCCTGGCACTGTAAGCTCAGTTTACAGTGAAGGAGACTGCAAGCAGGCAGGTATGGGCATTTTATTGTAGAAAAGACAGTGCATGTCTTTTCTGCAATTAAAGCCTGCCTGCTTGCAGATTTTTACCGCGGGACTTTAGTTCCACTTTAATCTACAATCGGTGATTGTCAAGTGGTTAAAGCTTAAATCTAGATGGATATAAATTATGTAAATGAATGCAATTTGGTAGTCATTAATACATAATAGATTTTTTTTTCTAATGTAAGCAGCGTAAGTACTTAAATGTTACATGGTATCAGCCTCTTGCAGTCCCTGTACAGCAGGCCTTAGGAAGGGAGAGGAATAAAAATGACAAGGAACCAATAAGCTGACAAGGAGCTTGGTCATAAGAGAAAGCAAAAGTGGTGAGTGAGAGATGAGCTCACTTCTGTGGTGTTTCTTTTTCACTGTCTGATCACAGGCTGGGGACTGGTCTATTACAGCCTAGGCTAAGAGACAGGAGTAGTGGGTTGAATGATGTTGGCCTTGATTCAACTCAGAAGTCTGAGGACATTTAGTTGGAAAAAAGAGCTGCTGAGGGGGGCATTTTTTTATTTTATTTTTGTTTGGGCTTTGTTTTAAGTTGATGAAAGATACAATCAGACTTATTTTGCAATGGTGGTAGAGACTAGTGAAGAGTGAAACATACCTGGTTTTGGTTTGGGGCAGATTCAGTGAACATGACTAAACTTTGGGTGCTGAATCGGAACCCTATTGAAGTCAATGGGAGCGGGACGTTAAACAGCGATGGCTATTTTCTAGGCTAATATGCTAGGGATTGTCAAACAAATGGCCTATGGCCTGGACACTGCCCTTGGGAACATTTACCAAAGCAAAAAACTATTTAAAAACTTCATGTGGCAGGAAGCAGTAAAGTTTTTGCAGCGCTTTTGAAGCGCTAAAAATAGCACACTGCTCATGCCGTTATTGAAGCGCTTTTGAAGTGTTTGCGTTGGCTAACAATCTCACCCCTCTACATCATATCCTGTTCACTTCCTGGTATTTCGTCGGGGAAGAGAGAGTGCAGATTGAAGATGGAGTATCATGAGCTGCTCCTGATGTTCGTGGTACTTTTTTGGTAAAACATCCTAAAACAGAGAGGTGGCTATTGGGTGCATTCCATACAACAATTGCACTCCACCAGAGGACAATTCGTGTTGCTGTATCATGACTTAAGAGAGCACCCTGACAAGTTTGCATATAACACCCAGATGAGCATGACAATGTAAGTTGTGTTGTCCCTGTCCCACCAGTCCCAATACTGACATTACCCTAATCCCATTACAACTACTCCCAATCTCCCAACCCAAATCTCAGTCCTAGTAGTCCCAATTTCCCAACCCTAACCCTAATCCCAGTCCTAGTAGTCCCAATTCCCCAACCTTAACCATAATCCCAGTCCTAGTAGTCCCAATTTCCCAACCCTAACCCTAATCCCAGTCCTAGTAGTCACAATTCCCCAACCCTTACCATAATCCCTGTCCTAATAGTCCCAATCCCCCAACCCCAACCCTAATCCCAGTCCTAGTAGTCCCAATTCCCCAACCCTAACCCTAATCCCAGTCCTAGTAGTCCCAATTCCCCAACTATAACCCTAATCCCAGTCCTAGTAGTCCCAATTCCCAACCATAATCCCAGTCCTAATAGTCCCAATCCCCCAACCCTAACCCTAATCCCAGTCCTAGTAGTCCCAATTCCACAACCCTAACCCCAATCCCAGTCCTAGTAGTTCCAGTTCCCCAACCCTAATCCCTGTCCTAATAGGCCCAATCCCCCAACACTAACCCTGATCCCAGTCCTAGTAGTCCTAATGCCCCAACCCTAACCCTAATCCCAGACCTAGTAGTCCCAATTCCCCAACCCTAACCCTTATCCCAGTCCTAGTAGTCCAAATTCCCTAACCACAACCCTAATCCCAGTCCTAGTAGTCCCAATTCCCCAACACTAACCCTAATCCCAGTTTTAGCAGTTCAAATTCCCCAACCCTAGCCCTAATCCCTGTCCTAATTGTCCCAGTCCTCCAACCCTAATCCCAGTCCTAGTAGTCCCAATTCCCCAACTCTAATCCCAGTACTAGTAGTCCCAATTCCCCAACCCTAACCCCTGTCCTAATAGTCTCAATCCCCCAACACTAACCCAAATCCAAGTCCTAGTAGTCTCAATTCCCCAACCCTAACCCTAATCCCAGTCCAAGTAGTCCCAATTCCCCAACCCTAACCCTAATCCCAGTCCTAGTAGTCCAAATTCCCTAACCATAACACTAATCCTAGTCCTAGTGGTCCCAATTTCCCAACTCTAACCCTAATCCCAGTCATAGTAGTCCCATTTCCCCAACCATAACCCTAATACCAGTCCTAGTAGTCCCAATTTCCCAACCCTAACCCTAATCCAAGGCCTAGTAGTCCCAATTCCCCAACCCTAACCCTAATCCCAGTCCATATTAACCCTAATCCCAGTCTCACTAGTCCCAATAACCCTAATCCCACTCCCACTAGTCCCAATAACCCTAATCCCAGTACATACTAAGCCTAATCCCAGTCCTAGTAGTCCCAATTCCCCAATCCTAACCTTAATCACAGTCCTAGTAGTCCCAATTCCCCAACCATAACCCTAATCCCAGTTCTAGTAGTCCCAATTCCCCAACCCTAATCCCAGTCCTAATAGTCCCAATCCCCCAACCCTAACCTTAATCCCAGTCCTAGTAGTCCCAATTCCCCAACCCTAACCCTAATTATAGTCCTAGTGGTCCCAATTCCCCAACCCTAACCCTAATCCCTGTCCTAATAGTCCCAATCCCCAGCCCTAATCCCAGTCCCAGTAGTCCCAATTCATCAACCCTAATCCCAGTCCTAGTAGTCCCAATTCCCCAACCATGACCCTAATCCAAGTCCTAGTAGTCCCAGTTCCCCAACCCTAACCCTAATCCCAGTCCTAGTTGTCCCAATTCCTGAACCCTAACCCTAATCCCTGTCCTGATAGTCCCAAGCCTAACTCTAATCCCAGTCCATATTAACCCTAATCCCAGTCCCTCTAGTCCCAATAACCCTAATCCCATTTCCCCTACCATAACCCTAATCCCAGTCCTAATAGTCCCAATTCCCCAACCCTAACCCTAATCCCAGTCCTAATAGTCCCAATCCCCCAACCCTAACCCCAGTCCTAGTAGTCCCAATTCCCCAACACTAACCCTAATCACAGTCATAGTAGTCCCAATTCCCCAACCATAACACTAATCCCAGTCCTAGTAGTCCCAATTCCCCAACCCTAACCCTAATCCCTGTCCTAATAGTCCCAATCCCCAACCCTAATCCCAGTCCTAGTAGTCCCAATTCCCCAACCCTAATCCCAGTCCTAGTAGTCCCAATTCCCCAACCATGACCCTAATCCCAGTCCTTGTAGTCCCAATTCCCCAACCCTAACCCTAATCCCAGTCCTAATAGTCCCAATTCCCGAACCCTAACCCTAATACCTGTCCTGATAGTCCCAATCCCCAAACCCTAATCCCAGTCCTAGTAGTCCCAATACCCCAACCCTAACCCCAATCCTAGTAGTCCCCATTCCCCAACCCTAACCCTAATCCCAGTCATAGTAGTCCCATTTCCCCAACCCTAACCCCAGTCCTAGTAGCCCCAATTCCCCAAGCCTAACTCTAATCCCAGTCCATATTAACCCTAATCCCAGTCCCACTAGTCCCAATACCCCTAATCCCATTTCTCCAACCATAACCCTAATCCCAGTCCTAGTAGTCCCAATTTCCCCACCCTAATCCAAGTCCTAGTAGTCCCAATTCCCCAACCCTAACCCTAATCCCTGTCCTAATAGTCCCAATCCCCAAACCCTAATCCCAGTCCTAGTAGTCCCAAATCCCCAACCCTAACCCCAGTCCTAGTAGTCCCCATTCCCCAACCATAACTCTAATCCCAGTCCTAGTAGTCCCAATTGCCCAACCCTAACCCTAATCCAAGTTCCAGTAGTCCCAATTCCCCAACCCTAACCCTAATTCCAATCCTAATAGTGCCAATCCCCCAACACTAACCCTAATCCCAGTCCTAGTAGTCCCAATTCCCAAACCCTAACCCTAATCCCAGTCCCAATAGTCCTAATACCCCAACCCTAATCCCAGTCCCAGTAGTCCCATTAACCCTAATCCCAGTCCATATTAAGATTAATCCCAGTCCCACTAGTCCCAATAACCCTAATCCCAGTGCATATTAACCCTAATCCCAGTTCCACTAGTCCCAATAACCCTAATCCCAGACCATGTTAAGACTAATCCCAGTCCCACTAGCCCCAATAACCCTAATCCCAGTGAAACATTAAAAATGCAAAATTGCATTACATAAAATGCCTGGGGGATGCATTGACTCTGCCTTTAAAGAGTACCTACTGCGGCAAAACTGACATTTACAAAGAAAAAAGTATTAAATAGTTTAACCACTTAAGCAACGAAAGGTTTTACCCCCTTCATGATCAGGGCATTTTTTTGCTATCCAGCACTTCTTTACTAAGTAGTAATTGCATGGTCATGCAACACTGTACCCAAATGAAATTTATATAATTTTTTTTTGTTCACACAAATAGAGCTTTTTTTAGTGGTATTTGGTATAAACAAAAAATACCAAAAATTTACAAGAACCCCCCCCCCCAATATTTTTTACTGTCTGCTATAAGACATATCCAATAAAAGTTTTTAAAAAAATCAAGTCTCTTCATAATTGTAAAGTGATTTTCCAGTCCCAGGGACAGCTGCTTCATGCACATCATATATATAGGAACATGTAAAGAAAATAGGGAAATTATCCCAGTAAAGTTGGACTTTAACCACTTCCTTACTGGGCACTTAAACCCCCCTCCTGCCCAGACCAATTTTTGGCTTTCAGCGCTGCCGCATTTTGAATGACAATTGCGCGGTCGTGCGGCGTTGTACCCAAATAAAATTTGCGTCCTTTTTTTCCCACAAATAGAGCTTTCTTTTGGTGGTATTTGATCACCTCTGCGTCATTTCTGATCGCCGCTATAAACAAAAAATGAGCGACAATTTTGCAAAAAAGAACAATATTTTTTACTTTTTGCTAAAGTACAAATCCATTAAAAAAATTATTCATCAGTTTTGGCCGACATATATTCTTCTACATATTTTTGGTAAAAAAAAAAATCGCAATCGGCGTATATTGATTGGTTTGCGCAAAAGTTATCGCGTCTACAAACTGGGAATTGATTTATGGCATTTTTTTTATTTTTTTTTTTTTACTAGTAATGGCGGCGATCTGCGATTTTTATCAGGACTGCGATATTGGGGCGGAAATGTCGGACATTTTTTACACATTTTTGGGACCAATGACATTTATACAGCGATCAGAAATTTAAATGTCCACTGATTACTGTGTAAATGTCATTAGCATTGAAGGGGTTAACCAGCAGGGGGCAGTGAAGGGGTTAACAAATGTTCCCTGGGTGTGTTCTAACTGTGGGGGGGCAGGGCTGGCCGGGACATAACAGATCTAACTGATCCCAGTGACAGAGATCAGTAGATCTGCTATGTCCCCTGTCACTGAACGGGGAACCGCCGTGTTTACAACGGCGGTTCCCCGTTCTGAGGCTCCTAAAGGTGATCGGCGGGTCTTGGGCGGACATCATGTCTGCCCGACCCACGGGCACGCTTGCGCAGCGTGCGGCGCGCGCGCGTGCGCCGCCGCTGCCGCCAGGGGGCGCGCAGGAGCATGTGCAGTGGAGGACGTCCATGGACGTCCTCCGGGCATTTCAGATCCGCGCTGGAGCCGTACTTTGGCAATAGCGCGGATCTGAAGTGGTTAATGGATGAACAGCTGACAATGAGGTGAGCACACAAATTATCATTAAAATTGTGAATATTTTATTTCATACAAAAATGTAAAACATTATTACATAAAAAGAGACATAACCATCTCATAGGTCATAAATAATGACATAATGCTGATACTGTAGTGATACTTGTTTCCAAGATTAAAGATGCTTGTAAATATGGAATCATCAAATGCGTTTTGCTAGATGTTAGTACCGCTTCTTAAGGGAAGATTCATAATTTATCTAATTATTATCAAATTAGAAAGTACAGCATTACTTACAGGGTATGTCATAAATTCCATTCATATACATATTTAAGTTCATCAAAATGAACAGTTATACGTGCTCACCAATTTCATCAGCATATGAGCATGTGTAAACCCCATGAGTACCACATCAGCTAAGGCCATCACTCTGACATTGAATCCCTAGCAGCCAGGACAAGGGTAGGTCTAGTGAACACTGTACTGTATAGTGACGGATAAGGCAGGAAAAAAGGAAACTGCCCCAAAACTCACTGTAGAGAGAAAAAGAGGGAGAAAAAACACTTAATCCAGAGACACCTCCAAATTAGTGGGATGGGCATTATATATCCTACCAGGAAGCCTACCATACAAATATGTAAATATATATATATATACTTACAAATACATTATCCAGGAGGATAGAAGTGGGCGATGGGCAAGTAGGGTAACAAAAAACAATGTATATGTTTATACCCATTCCAACTTCAGCTGAGATTCAATATATATCTCAATTTTGATATTCGTTCCTATAGTGACTAAACTTAGTAAAAACTAAAACATCTACAAAGAAATCCTCATAGGGTAAGCATTCATGTTCCATCTAGATAGGTACAGATAGCTAAGCCAAATATATAGTGCCTAGAGCCTCTTGCTGGATTCCTGTGCATGGTTACACAGACCAGCAAGTCAAACATTTTCTGTTAACGTGATGGGACAACAATTACCTTAATTACCTTTGAAAAGGGATTAAAAAGTTCAGACCGCCTATAGCACATTGCCGTGTCCCACATCCATACTGCTGGGAAGACACCGCCCAGCTCAGTAATTTGGAGGTGTTTCTGGATTAAGCGTTTTTTTCTCCCTCTTTCTCTCTACAGTGACTTCAAGCATCTTTAATATTGGAAACAAGTATCATTACAATATCAGCATTATGTCATTATTTATGACCTATGAGATGGTTATGTCTCTTTTTACGTAATAATGTTTTATCTTTTTGTATGAAATAAAATATTTACAAAGTGAATGATAATTTGTGTGCTCACCTCAGTGCCAGCTGTTCATCTGTTAAAGTCCAACTTTATTGGGATAATTTCCTTATTTTCTTTACAAGTCTCTACATAAATTTAGGCCAAAATATATAATGCTATATGTGATAATACTATACACATCCACTCTACTAATGACACTGGCTGGGAAGGGGTTAACATCTAGGGCCAATCATCTAGGGTTGTGCCCAACAATGTGTAATGTGTGCTGCTTTTACTAATATATGCCACATCGCTGCTCCTTGCACAGAGCCCTGTGTTGTTAGCAAATCAATGTACAGAACCTTGTGTTTACTAAGTCGATTAGCAGGTCCCAGCTATAAATCATTGTCCGGAAACTGCTAACCAACTTGTACTGTAGCGAATGAAAGCACAGACAGATTCCCCCCCACCTGCAAATGCTGGATCACGTACATGTACATAATCCAGTGCAGAGGGGCTGTACTGCTACAGTAAATAGGCAGTGGGCGATCTGCAAGTGGTTAAATTGCCAGCAAAAGGACAGAACTCAGTTGTTTCATTATGTTTGTAAACAAACCGGCCATGGATTCCTTTCATCTATACCAGACCTTTATCCTAGATGAGGGTCTGATATACTGTAGATGCTAATTGGGGGGATCCCCACAAAAAAAGGCATTAGGCTTCCCCCAATTCATAATAAGCTTTTCAGGTGGTATGGATTTCAAAGGAGAACCCCATGCAAAAATTAAAAAATGCATAAGGTCCACCCCAAAAATCCACACCAGACCCTTATCCGAGCATGCATCGTGGAAGGCCAGGAAAGGATGCGGACTAGTGTATGGGGGGGTACCTTGCCAGGGGGGACCTCCTTTAACAATACATGGGCACTCAGATAGTGGACCCCTATGTGAGTGTGTAAGGGGTACATACCCCCCTACTCAAAAAAAAAAAAAAAGTAAAGTTTAAATAAAGACACACAGTTATTAACATTTCTTTAAAAAAAGTCCCACAATCTATATCCATCATCAACCACGTTGTCCAACAATGTAGATGCACATCATCACAAAGGCCGTCAACCTGCCAAAAGGAAAAACCCACATCTTTTCCTGTTGCTTCACTCCTGCCAAATGAGAGGTCCAGTGAATGACAGCTGTTCTACACAAAGGGACAACATCTACCAGGTGACATCATTGATCATATATGGACATGACCATGGTTGATGACATAACAAGATTCCTTTACTCATTCACATAGAAGTGGCTGGCATCTGGGTGCCCTCATTATTGTTAAACAAATGGGGCTTACAGATTTCCTCCATCTGCATACCCCCACAATCACCATGCTAAGGTTCTATGGAAGAGACCCTTGTCCTCATCTAAATGGGGACAAGGTGCTTTGCCTGGGGGTTATCATCTGGCAAGGTACCCCCACATGTTAAGGGCATGTGGGGTCTCCCTTAAATGTCATACCAGACCTGAAGGACCTAGTATGAATCATGTGGGGAACCTCCCCCACTGTTGTTTTTTAACCCCTTCTCACCGAGCGTGCGCATATATGTGGCCTTATGGAAGTGAATCTTTGGTTGTCAGTGACAGCTCCAGGGCTTATACTAATGATCAGGAACCTGGAGGCCTAGTTCCCAATGACCAGATCACTGCAAAAGCCTGTGATTGGCTATTATAATGTTGTTTTCTCCTCTTGAATGGAGAATAAGATACATTGATCTTTTTCTGGTTGCAAGAGGAGAAAATTATAAACAAAAAAGTGTGTAAAATAAAAAATAATAATTAAAAAAAGAAAAAACAGCTAGATCAGGGTTTGATCTAGGCCAGTATCAAGGTTAGAGTTAGGGTTAAGTGGTATTGGTGCAATTACCAGGAGCAGTAGAATTTTATTTTTGGGTTATTGTTTGGTGGTAGGTTATGGTAATGGCAAGAAATATACAGTTGACATTTTTTTTTTTTTTTTTGCCAGTTTTCCATTGATCATAGGGATGGGCCCGATGTTCGAGTTGAACGTAAGTTCGACTTGAATATCGGGCGTTCGCCGAATAGCAAAATTATGGGACGCTGGCAATGAATTCGCCCGCTGCGGAGCGCCCCATAATGCACCGTGAGATATCAGTGCATTGACAGCTGCTGATTGGCCAAGGCATGCACCTGACCTGCGTGCTTTGGCCAATCAGAGTGCGCTCTACTGTGAGAGCAGGGTGCCTTTGGCCAATCACGGCTCAGGGGGCTGAGTCCACGCCCCATACTATATAAGGCTGCCTACACGGCAGCCGTATATAGTATAATAATGGAGATAGAGAGAAGTTGAGCTAGGTTAGACAGGTCAGTTAGTGGCGTGCAGGCAGTTAGTGTATATATATATATATATATATACACAGTGTAGACTATATACAGACAGTGCATTCATATATATATATATATATATATATATATATATATATGTGTGTACACACACAGTATCTCACAAAAGTGAGTACACCCCTGACATTTTTGTAAATATTTTATTCTATCTTTTCATGTGACTGAAAGAACACTGAAGAAATGACACTTTGCTACAATGTACATTAACGGCTGTGTGTTGAGTTATTTTGAGGGGACAGCAAATTTACACTGTTATACAAGCTGTAAACTCACTCAAGTGTCATTTCTTCAGTGTTGTCACATGAAAATATATAATAGAATATTTACAAAATACAAAAATATGAGGGGTGTACTCACTTTTGTGAGATACTGTATATATATATACACACATATATACACACACACACACACACACACACAGTGTATTATATATATTTACCCTGCATTCAGTGTAGACTATATACTGTCAGTGCAGGCAGTGTATTCACACACACACACACATATATATATATATATATACAGTGTAGTATATATGTATATACTCTGCATTCAGTGTAGACTATATGCAGTCAGTGCAGTCAATGTAAGTATATACTCTGCATTCAGTGTAGACTATATACAGTCAGTGCAGGCAGTGTAAGAATATACTCTCCATTCAGTGTAGACTATATACAGTCAGTGCAGGCAGTGTAAGAATATTTGCAAGTGGCACAGCAGCTCTCTAAATGTTCATTCATCAAAGTATCAACAAACTAAAATATATATATAACACTGTCCAACAATAGTCCCAAAGTGATGAAGAAGCTGCCCAAGTATATAAGAAATGTTCTCCAAACGGTGAACAGGAATCTTCACACACCACCACACGTGTTCAGCAGAGAGCCTATCCCCATAGGTAATCAACTCACCGCAGAGTATGGCCTCACACTCTAGTGTTTGGCAGTCTGGCAGTTTGCAATCAAATGGCTGACAGTATCTCACCACCTCGAAGCAGCTCCCTGGCCGTGTCACACATGGAGCGCTTATCCAAAGGTTGCCGTACAGCCACACCCCAATGCATTTCATCCTAAAGACTTAGTCATGGGATTAGAGAAAATGTCTTATATACCTGGGCAGCTTCTTCATCACTTTGGGACTATTGTTGGACTGTTTTATATATATTTTAGTTTGTTGATACTTTGATGAATGAACATTTATAGCGCTGCTGTGCCACTTGCAAATATTTTTGGATATTACTATTAACAGACTTTCATCTATATAAGTGGCTGCTATCTTTCTTTATATGTATACTTGGTTATTCAGATTTTAATTAATCTCAGTTCCATTTGGCACATAGGTATTAAGTGTGTGTACGGGGCATAGTGTTACACTTATTCCATATATTCTGTAAAAGAGATTAGGGTACTGATTCAGAAATCCTACTTTACGTAACCCCACACCGACATGCCGTTGGAAACCTATTCGCG
>BLSH010209071.1:858132-887382 GCA_018402905.1 Glandirana rugosa | reverse complement strand
GTAGTAAAGTAATCTATCTCAGGATGCAGGATCAGGTCTTAAAATGTCTCAAATCTGTCCCTCAAGCTTTCAGATTCCTTTCCCTACACTAACCCAAGGAGCATGTGACTGCAGCACTGTGACTCCAGCTTATAAAGAGGCTGGGTCACATGATGCACTGGCCAATCACAGCCATGCCATTAGTAGGCATGGCTGTGATGGCTTCTAAGGGCAAACCAGTGAAACGCTTGTTGATTGGCTGCCCTGCAGCTTCTCAACACGTGGAGTAAAATAGCAGAACCCCGGACCAAACCCGAACGATTTTTGAAATGTCCGGGTCCGGGTCCGTGCCACGGACACCCGAAAGTTCGGTACGGACCCGAACGTTACAGTCCGGGTTCGCTCAACACTACTGTTAACCGATCTGGTATAAATCCGGATTGGTCCAGATGAATTAATGACTGTATCATCTTATTGAGTCGTAGTGCTAGGACTTTTGCGAGGATCTTAATATCAGTCTGTAAAAGAGAGATGGGCCTGTAGGAGCCTGGTTCCATGGGATACTTCCCTGGTTTAAGTAATAACACAATGCTCGCCTGAGTCATGGATTCAGGTAGGGTCTGTTCCTCTCTAGCTGCATTGAATGTTTTAAGTAATTGTAGAAGAACAGTGTCCCCATATTGTTTGTATACCTCTTTCGGGATACCATCAGTCCCTGGGGCTTTACAATTGGAGAAGGAGCTCACCGCTAGGTGGATTTCCTCAATAGTTATGGGGGAGTCTAGAACTTGTCTTTGGGCAACCGATAAACATGGTAGGTCAATTCCTTGTAAGTATGCCTACAACTCAGCTACTGAATAGTCCTGTTTGGAGCGGTGAAGATCTGAGTAGAAGTCTACTAGCTCCTGCATAATATCTTGTGGTTTATTTACTGTTTTCCCTGTTTTAGTGCGTAAGGCCCCTATGGATGGAGAGGTCTGTTGGGACTGCACTATTTTCGCATACGCATAAAACCCTGCATAACTGCATAGTTGATATTAAAACCAACATAATCAACCCCTCTTATACTAATGACTATCTCCCCCAACAACCTCCCCAGCTGACACTTACTTTCCTCTCGAGGTCAGATGGGATGTATACCGTAGATTACACCAATACATCAATGCACCTCTAGTCACATCTCTCAATAGTGACGACCGCTACATCCAAAAAAAATATCAGTTTATCAATACTAAACATGCCACTAGCCCCCCCAGCATTGGCCACCGCAGGTTAACTGTGCACCATAACTGTCAGGCTGGTCCTTAACAGTTGCTGGTGGGGATCCGAGAACCTCTACAGGTTCCCGGATCTATCTCCATAGACCCCCCCTGGAATACTCGGGAGGGACAAGATCCCAAACTCGAACCCCAGGTCGACCGTTTAACGGGCAGTTGCGCAGGGGCAGGCTGCTGTCTACTTGCACTTATTCCAAACAGGAAAAAGGTTCCTCAGGAACAAATCCCCCACAAGTCGTACAAAATGGCATTCTCCTCCCTGGGTAATTGCCCGACCTAAATTTTACACAATGTGAAAGGCCTTAACACACCCAAAAAGAGAACCCTATTACTACACAAGCTTAAAAAAACAAAACCTGCATTCGTTTTCCTTCTGCAAACCCACTTCATAGCGGGTAACATCCCCAAATTGTACGATAAACATTTCCAAAGGTGTATCACATCCCAAGCCCCCTACAGAAAACGAAAGGTGTTTCTATACTAATACACAAGCACACAGACTTCGTTCTATCCCGACAACTACAGGACCCACTAGGGAGATTTCTTTTTCTATCCGGTACATGGCACAACAAAAGAGGGACTCTGGCAAATGTCTATTTTCCAAACAAAGGCCACCTTACCTTCTGTAGACATTTGTGGGAGGAACTTAGAATCTTCGCCAGGGGATGTATCATCCTTGGAGGAGATTTCAATGTCTTTTTAAATCCACTAGAAGACACATCAAATGGTAAATCCAGCATTACTTTCAAGATACTGAAAGGAAATAAAATGCAGCTTAATTCCCTCACTTTGAAAGACTCACGGAGACTAGTACACCCAAAGGTCAAGTATTACACATACTTTTCCAACACACATAAGAAACACTCAAGGATTGACTATATTTTCATTACCCAGAGAGACTTCCCCCTTCTTCGATCAGCGGACATAGGAGTTCAGACTTTCTCTGATCATTCCCCCATAGCGGTAACTTTAAATACCCTAGACCAGCTACCTAAATCATGCAACTGGCCCTTAAACCCCCCATTGTTAACGGATCCAACAGCAATCAAATCCTACTTTGACTTAAACTCTTCAGAAGACATGACTCCAACCACAATGCGGGAGGCTCACAAATGCATTATACGTGGGGAACTTATATGATTAGGGGCTTACAAAAAAAAACAAAATAACAAGATGCTGACCGCCCTGACCCAGACAGTTGCCGCTCTGGAAGCCCAACACAAAAGAGTAGTCAAGGTACTTTCAGAAACAAGGGAACAACTACACTCGTTAAACCTTAACGCAAAGCATATTATATTTCTCAGAAAGGGTTTCTATTATGAACAAAGGGACAAGAGCGGCACATTTCTGGCTGGAGCACTAAGAGCTTCTGCACAACCCAACGACAATCACATCCATTAGAAATAAAAATGGTGACCTTGTACATAAAACAGATCAAATAGCCGCAGTCTTTCAAGACTACTATACGGAACTTTACAACATCCAAGCATCCCCAAAACCACCAGGGGTGGAAGGAAACAGACACCAACTTATTGTCAACTTCCTGAAAGATAGCGGCTTGCCCACCTCAGCCACAGAGGAAGCAGACTCCCTAGAAAAACCCATCTCCATAGACGAACTTGTATCTGCCATAAAGAGCTTGAAAGCTGGGATAAGTCCGGGCCCTGATGGCTTCACTGCATTTTACTATAAATCATTCCTAGATCTATTAAAAACACCCCTCCTACAGACTTTTAGTCACTTACAACAACCACAAAACATTCCAGAAACCTTCACTTTAGCCCATGTTGCTTTGATCCCTAAACCCGACAAAGACCACACAGATTGTTCTAACTTCAGACCGATTTCCCTTCTTAACACAGACATGAAAATCCTAGCTAAGATCATTGCAAATCGGCTCAGAGAGCACCTGCGCAACATCATTGGTCCTGAACAGGTAGGGTTCATGCCGGGGCAAGAAGCCCGAGACAAAAGCCCTCAACCTGATCCACGGGGCACACAAAAAGAAAATCAAAGGCCTTCTCTTGTCTACGGATGCCGAGAAGGTCTTCAATAGGGTATCTTGGGACTACCTCCTCGAAACTTGCAAACACATAGGCTTAAAACCCCCATATGATGTCTTGGATTATAGTTTGATTGTTTGCTAGGTTGTTAATTTTCTATAGAGATCTGTCAGTCTTGATTTGTATTCCTAATATTGTAATAGTTTTGTATGTACAGCATTTTTGTTCAGTAAATGCTCATTTATACACTGCCAGGTCTGACCTTCCTTGCTTATACCGCAAAGTAACCTTGCTATCTAGATGCAAACAAAACAATTGGGGGCTCTTGCCATGATCTGTGCTATAGGTTCAACTGAAACAGACCTGTGTTTTCTGTGGTGTGTTGTGTAGCTTGTGCTAGGTAAAAATGCTGCGTAAATTGTTTAGGAAAAGCAAGGCTGCAGAGGTTTCTGGTGACCAGAAGGAAGTGTGCAGCTTACCTATCTGGGTCAGAGACAATGAGTGGGAGCTTCTTGCTAAAGAATTTGTAAAGTATGCTTCTCCCTTGAATAAGACTTGGGGTGTTAAAGTCTCAGATCATTTTGTAGATTTTAGTCTTAAGGGGTTGCATTTAAGTAAAAAAGAGAAGAGGACAGTGTCCACAGTGGGTTGGTACTTTCTTCATGCTCTCTATACTGAATCACAGAGAAGGGAGAAGGCAGAGACAGAAATGAAGGTATTCAAAGACCAGCTAGCAGTTGCTTCCGAGTGTGTTCGTATAACTGCTAGTCGGCTGATGAGTTGCAAGAAAGGTGTGCAGCCCTCATAACCAAATCAATTAATGCCTTAAGGAAATGGAAAGGCCATAAACCTGTTAGCAAAGCCAGGGTACGTGCCATTGTCACATCCCAAAACTGGGATTGTGAGGATGTGCTCTCCTCAAATGATAGTGAGGAGATAGAGTTTGATATGTCAGATGATGATCTGCTAGTGGGAAAGAAAAGGTGTGCCAGACCTCTCATTACTAAGCATAGGAAAAGGCAACATGATAGAGAAGATATGGCAGATGGGGAGGTGCATTATCGCAACCCCAGAGATGTTGAATTTGAAGATGATCGGGAGTTTACACAAATTGAACTCCATGAACTGGCTAAACAATACAACCAAAGGTCTGGATAACCCCTAATGAGTTGGCTCCTGCGTTTGTGGGATGAAGGGGCAGACAGTGTTGTTTTGTCAGGTAAGGAAGCAGTGGCTATGGAAGTGTTAACCCATGATCCACAATTGCGTCAGGCAATGCGAAAAGCTTGAGAGTTTAGTGTGAATTTTTCACTGCTAGACCTTGTGAGAGATGGAATAGTCCGAGTGTATGCTAGTCCTACTGACTTGGAAAATACCTACTCCTGGAGATCAAAAAATGGGTGACAGTTAGGAAGGGTAGAAGGGAAAGAGTCAGGGAGGCTGATCCTGGGCTGGAGCACCCCAATAGATACACCCCGTTGTGTGATATTGCGGAAACCAGCCAGGAATCAGCATCGCTGGAGCAGAGGGGCGCCCCTAGCTGCCAGGGGAGTAACTCCTCTAGCGAGGGTGGGGATGAAGTCAGGCGAAAGGTAAGGCAGATTGTGGTGATGGGGGACTCAATTCTTAGAAACACAGAGAGGCCAATCTGTCACAAAGACCTGAAGCACCGAACTGTAAACTGTTTACCGGGCGCTCGGGTTCGGTACATCATGGATCGGGTGGACAGATTGCTGGGAGGGGCTGGGGAAGACCCAGCTGTCATGGTGCATGTTGGCACCAATGACAAAGTTAGAGGTAGGTGGAGTGTCCTAAAAAAAAGATTTCAGGGACCTAGGAGCAAAATTGAGGCTTAGGACCTCCAAGGTAGTATTCTCAGAAATACTACCAGTACCTCGAGCCACACCAGAAAGGCAGCGGGAGATTAGGGAAGTTAACAAGTGGCTGAGGAGTTGGTGTAGAAGCAGGGTTTTGGGTTCCTGGAGAACTGGGCCGATTTCTCAATCGGTTACGAGCTCTATAGAAAGGATGGGCTGCGCCTAAATGGGGAAGGTGTAGACCGGCTCTGAATAAGGATGGCCGAAAAGTTAGAGGGGCTTTTAAACTAGGCAACGGGGGGGAGGGTCCAGACTTAGAAATAGCCAGTGTGGAACTGAGTTCAGGGGGTAGTATTGGAGGGAGGAGTGATAGGCCGAATAAAGAATTTAAATCCGAGGTGAGTAGCGTAACATATCCTATATGCAAAAGAGGATTACCCAATAGGGGAATAGTAGGTGTCCAGACAAAACTTCGTGGCTTGTTCACTAATGCCAGGAGTCTGGCAGACAAGATGGGAGAACTAGAGTTACTACTGTACGAGGACGAATTAGACTTTGTGGAAATTTCGGAGACTTGGTGCAACAGCTCTCATGATTGGCTGGCTACCATTCAGGGGTATTCCTATATCACAGGGACAGGGTGGGCAAAAAAGGGGGAGGGGTATGCCTGTATATAAAAAATTACATAAGAATAAATGTGAGGGATGACATTAGTAGTGGATCCGGGGAGGAAGTTGAAGCATTATGGCTAGAGCTACAAAGGGAGGATAGCAGGGGGAAAGTAATACTGGGAATATGCTATAGGCCCCCAAATCAGAGGGAGAAGGGGGAGGCAGACCTCCAATTGCAATTTGGAATAGCGGCTAGGATGGGAAGTGTTATTATAATGGGGGATTTTAATTACCCAGATATTGACTTGGAGGAAGGTACTGCACATTCAGCTAAGGCTCGCCATTTCCTAAATGTCCTGCAGGACAATTTCATGGGTCAAATAGTAAATGCACCAACAAGAGAAAAAGCATTATTAGACCTTCTGATCACTAACAACACAGACCTGATCACAGACGTGGAAGTAAGGGGCAATCTAGGAAATAGCGATCACAGGACAATTAGATTCAGTATAAATTACACAAATAAGAAACATAAGGGGAATACAAAGACGCTAAATTTTAAGAGAGCCAACTTCCATAAACTACGCTCCATGCTGGAAGAAAGAAAAATTCTAGGAACAATGCATGCGGAGGAAAAATGTGAGTGCTTCAAGAACACACTAAACAAAGGTATTAGCCAGTGTATCCCAACGGGGAATACATTTAAAAGGGCTAACCAAAGACCAGGATGGTTTAACGCCGACGTAAAGGCACACATAAAAGCAAAGGAGAAGGCCTTCAAAAAATACAAGGCTGAGGGGACCATATCAGATTTTCATATCTATAAAACACGCAATAAGGAATGCAAAGGGGCAATCAGAGCAGCTAAGATAGAAAATGAAAGACACATAGCAGAGGAGAGTAAAAGGAATCCCAAGAAATTCTTTAAGTATATAAACAGTAAGAAAGGGAGGTCAGATCATGTTGGCCCCATAAAGAATGATGAAGGTAATCTGGTTGCAAAGGATGGAGAAATGGCAAAGGCGTTAAACTCATTTTTCTCCTCAGTATTCACGAAGGAAACCGGGGGCTCAATTATTCAGAACCACAATGCTGATCCTCACAGCACGTCACAGGAAACACCCTCATGGTTGACTGAGGATAAAATCAGAAATAGGCTTGAAAAACTGAACACAAATAAGTCACCGGGACCAGATGGCTTACACCCTAGGGTCCTTAAGGAACTTAGCCAAGTTATTTCCAGACCCTTGTACCTAATCTTTAAGAGCAGTTTTCTCACTGGTATGATACCAGCTGATTGGAAGAAAG
The DNA here is from genome assembly GCA_018402905.1 of Glandirana rugosa. Classification (NCBI taxonomy): domain Eukaryota; kingdom Metazoa; phylum Chordata; class Amphibia; order Anura; family Ranidae; genus Glandirana; species Glandirana rugosa. The sequence continues at coordinate 880,387 of BLSH010209071.1, read as the reverse complement.
CCAATGTAGTACCAATATATAAAAAAGGACCAAGATATATCCCTGGGAATTACAGACCAGTTAGCTTAACATCAATAATTGGCAAGCTCTTGGAGGGAATAATAAGGGATTACATACAAGATTATTGTAACGAGAACGGTATCATTAGTGGTAATCAGCATGGGTTCATGAAGGATCGTTCTTGCCAAACAAATATATTAACCTTCTATGAGGAGGTGAGCTGCCATCTAGATAAGGGAAGGCCTGTAGATGTGGTGTACCTGGATTTTGCGAAAGCATTTGATACAGTTCCCCATAAACGTTTACTGTACAAACTAAGGGCCCTCAACATGGATCAAGGGGTGAGCACCTGGATTGAGAATTGGCTACATAGGCGAGTACAGAGGGTGGTGATAAATGGGAATACTCAGAATGGTCTGGTGTAGAAAGTGGAGTTCCCCAAGGTTCTGTCCTGGGACCAATCCTATTCAATATATTCATAAACGACTTGGAGGATGGGGTGAAGAGCTCAATCTCAATATTTGCAGATGATACCAAGCTAAGCAGAGCAATAAACTCTCCACAGGATGTGGAAACCTTGCAAGAAGATCTGAATAAATTAATGGGGTGGGCAGACAAGTGGCAGATGAGATTTAACATAGAAAAATGTAAGATAATGCATTTGGGTGTCAAGAACAAAAAAGCAAACTACTCACTAGGGGGAGAGCCTCTGGGGGAATATAGAATGGAAAAAGACCTAGGGGTCCTGGTGGAGGACAGGCTCAGCAGTGGCATGCAATGCCAAGCTGCTGCAAGCAAAGCTAACAAGGTGTTGGCATGCATCAGGAAAGGGATCAACTCCAGGGATAAAACAATAATTCTCCCACTATACAAATCTCTGGTGAGGCCGCACCTGGAGTATGCCGTCCAGTTCTGGGCACCAGTCCTCAGGAAGGATGTCCTGGTATTGGAAAGGGTACAGAGAAGGGCCACAAAGCTAATTAAGGGATTGGAAGATCTTAGTTATGGGGAAAGATTACAAGCACTGAACATATTCTCTCTGGAGAAGAGACGCTTGAGAGGGGATATGATTTCAATGTACAAATACTGTACCGGTGATCTCACAGTAGGTACAAAACTATTCTGGGCAAGGGAGCACACAAAGACATGCGGCCATTCACTAAAAATGGAAGAAAGACTTAAAAAGCGTAAAGGATTCTTTACGGTGAGAGCAGTGAGGATGTGGAATTCTCTTCCACAAGCAGTAGTCTCTGCTGGGAGTCTAGAAAATTAAAAAAAACTATTAGATGCACACCTAAGGGACCACAACATTGCGGGGTATACAATTTAATACTGATATTAAAAACACAAACATAGGTTGGACTTGATGGACTTGTGTCTTTTTTCAGCCTCGTTTACTATGTAACTATGTAATAGGAGAAGGTATTTCCAGGTTAGGTGAGATGGGTGGTATAACTGGATTAAATACGTTTCCAGAATGGATGGGTCCAGATTTGGAACCCTTTACGTCTGCTCTGCGCTCTAAGCTGATGAAGTCTGTGCCATTTAATCTCAGGGCTCCTTTATTGTCTTTACTGGGAGGCCTGGGATTATTGGACCCAAGATTCATGGACCCACTACCCTTTTAAGCCAACTGGGGGACCTTCCCTTAATAAAGAATAAGAAACCTCCAAATCCCCTTTTCTGAGTCTCTCTAACTCCTCCTCCTAGATAACTAGCCTGGTTTTCTCTTCATCTCCTGCCTTTTCTACCCCATTCCCTAAAACAAAACCTGTCAGGGCAGTAGATAAGGTCAAGGCTAGACAGGAAGAATACAAGCCAAAAAGAACAGGGAAGAAAGGGAATGGGGTAGAGAAGACCGGAGGTGATGAGAAAACCAGGCTAGTTATCTCTAGGAAACAAGTGTGGGTGGACCTACTAAAGGCAGGAGTACCTAAAGATGAGATAGATGGGATTCCTACTGCAGAAATGCTAAAGAGGTGAAAACATTTTAGTGGGGAAAACTGTCAGGGTTAGAAACACTACTCCTAGTGAGGATAACATCAGCCTAGAACAGAACAGACCCCTCCTGTTAGCCCCAAACCAATACCCAAAACTGCACATGAACCCAAACCCAAATCCCTTTATCCTGGGGAGGAGTTAGAGAGACTCAGAAAAGGGGATTGGGAGTTTTCTTATTCTTTATGAAGGGAAGGTGGGTCTCCTGTAATAGCAGTAAGGGCAGTGACAGCAGGAGACTGACGCCCATATGCACCTATCACTGTATGGTGGGGGAAGTCATCTTCTCCTACACATGTGTTGGCTTTAGTTGATACTGGAGCTGAAGTTACACTTTTGCAAGGAAATCCTTCCCATCACAAAGGAGAATTGATTTATGTAGAAGGTTTGGGAGGGCAAACCACACCAGCAGTTAGGACACCGGTGAAATTGGCTTTTGGCAAGGGACTAGGATTTTGGCCAAATGTTTTGGTATCAGAGTTACCCGAAAATATTCTTGGGATGGATGTACTTCAAGGTCAGTCTTTTCAGACTGAACGGGTACATTCACATTCGGGAATCCTGATAAAGCGTATCTGGTTAGAGCAGTGAAGGCTGTGGTCAGAGGTCATGCGAAATGGACCCCCGTCTACATCCCTCCACCAGAGAAGCCAGTCTGTCTCAAGCAGTACAGACTTCCTGGAGGCCACAAAGAAATTGGGGATACTATTCAAGAGCTGTTAAGAGTAGGGATCCTTAGACCTGCTGTAAGTTCTTTCTCGTCTCCCGTGTTCCCAGTAAAGAAACCTGATGGGACATATAGAATGACTGTGGATTACAGAGATCTAAACAAAGTGGCACCTCCATTGAAGTCAGCTGTACCAGATATGATCTAAATTGTTGAAAAAATTGCCAAAGAGGCAGGAGAATATCATGCTGTGAAAGAGTTGGCTAATTCTTTCTTTTCGATTTTGATAGACCCAGAGTGTCAGGACCAGTTTTCCTTTGTGTGGGATGGCCGCCAGTACACTTTCACTGTCCTTCCTTCTCGGAATGATTGCCCCAGATTTAAGTACGCTGAATTTGAAAGTCGCTGTGTTTCACTACATTGATGACATCATGATCTCTGGAACAAAAGAAGATGTAACTGAAGCACTGCACCTGCTGATACAGCACATGGAGAACAGAGGGTGGGCTATCAACAGAGACAAAGTCCAAGGACCTGCTACAGAGGTGATGTTCCTAGGAATGATGTGGACTGGGCCGCAGAGGAAAATTCCAGAGAAAGTTGTGCAAACTATCCAGGCGCTGTCGCCCCCTACTACCAAAAAGGAGGCACAGAAGTTCATTGGAGTTGTGGGATTCTGAAGATTGTTCATCCCACATCTTGGACTGATTCTAAGGCCTATATACAATGTCCCAAGGAAAAAGACTGAGTTCTCATAGGGTTCAGAGCAGCGGACCGCATTCCTTGCTGCTAAAGAAGCCATTTTGTAGCATCAGGAATTAGGACCCATGAGACAAGAAGTACCATTTCAGCTGGATGTCGTGGAGCAGGATGGTACCATATCTTGTAGTCTGTGGCAGCCAAACGAAAAGAAAGGACTGAGAGCAATACCCATTGGACTTTGGTCCAAACAACTGACAGGGGCACAGAAGAGATACACGCCCCTAGAGAAGTACCTGTTTGGGGCCTACACCGCACTTCAACATGTAGAGACCATTACAGGAAAGGACACAGTCATCATCCATACTATATTGCCAATAGCAGGATGGGTGTGAGATAATGGACTGACCACTAGGGCAGCTGTAGCCCAGAAACAGACACTGATGAAATGAAAGTAGTACCTTCAAGAGGGGGCATTGCAGCTGGGGATGTCAAACATTTCAAAACAGTTGGCAGGGCTTGTTACTTTTACCAGCAACCAGCCAGAAGAAGAAATTCCTGCAGCCATCCCCCATTCAAGAGGCTCCACCCTTTGAGTCTTTGTCAGAAGACATGAAGGAATCAGCATGGTTCACTGATGGTTCAGCCATAATCGCCTCCTCTGGGCGTAAATGGACAGCAGCAGCCTACAACCCAAGTACAGACACAGTTCTGCAGGAGACCAGAATCGGAGGGTCCAGTCAGTATGCAGAGTTGAAAGCTGTAGTGATGACTCTTCAGGAGGATCTTTCTTCTCATGTCACTATCTACACTGACAGCTGGGCGGTCTTTAAAGGACTGACAACTTGGATGCCCACGTGGAAGTCCAATGATTGGATGATTCATGGAAAGGTGGTGTGGGGAGGCAAGGAAGTCTGGGACTACATCTGGAAGGAAGCTTACTCCCGCACTATAAAAGTGGGGCATGTTGATGCACATGTGGCCTTGGTCCCAGACTTTGAGAACTATAACAGAGTGGTAGATGAAATTGTCAAAGTGAAAGCACTTGTGTCAATTGAACCTGTTTTGATGAACTTGGCCAGCTGGACATTTGGGAGAAAGCAACATATGAATGGGCACAGCATAGAGGATTGCCTATATCCATAGAAATGATAAAGACTGTAATAGGGAACTGTACAGTGTGTGGAGAAGTGTGACAATGGCCATTGCAAAAGTACTCCACTGGGTTGATTAAGAGGGGAGAGAGGCCTGCAGATATCTGGCAGATTGACATCATCGGTCCCCTGCCCTAGTGAAACAATGGAGATATTGTTGCACTGCAGTGGACACCTATTCAGGACTTTTGCTTGTTCATCCTTGCAAATGTGCAGATCAAGCAGCAATGCTTCTAGAAACTTTTCTTTGCTTATGGTTGTCCCAAATAAGTCCAAAGTGATAACAGCTCACACTTCACCGGATCAACAGTACAGCAATGGGCAAAAGACTATGAAGTGTACTGGTTGTGACACATCTCATACCATCCACAGGCAGCTGGTTTGATTGAAAGATACATAGGCTATTGAAGGACCAGATACACAAGCTTACACCTACACATACACTAAGGGGGTGGGATTGGGTCCTCACACAGGCAGTCATGTTGTTAAATTCTAGGCCAATAGCAAAAAGCACACCATATGAGAGGATGGTAGGAGCTGAAGTGCCGATTCCACAGCTGGAGTGCAGAGTTCGGTATTTACATAAGGTTCCTGAAAGAACAGGGCGTAACAGGTACCATGTTACTGCTTCCCATGACATAGAACCAAGAGTGATGTATCTGAAGCTGAAGCCTATCTAGGAATGAGAGGTAATCTGGCAGGAAGGTTTGAAGTTATCTTTGCATTGGCAGATGAGCTTCAGGATAGTGGCTGGGACTCTGATTGGTTAGTGGATACTTCTCAGCAAGAGTGGAAAGTGAGGCTGTATAACATCAAACCTTCCAAAATAAACATCAGTGATCTTCTGGAAAAAATATCAGTATATTTCCTCTCCTCCCTATTGATGTCCTTTGGGAGGGTCAGAAGTTGATAGAGGCAGGTGGCAAAGTGTTGGTCAGAGATCCAGGCAAGGAGTTAGTTAGAGGAGAGATTGTAGCTAAAGGGCCAGGGTCTACTGTTTATGTATTATTAGAAGGAACAGATAATCCTCTTTGTTTTCCACTCCACAGGCTGTCTCCGATTTGATCCATAGGAAGACCAGAGAAAAGTGGTTTCATGTGGGACAGAATAATGGAAGACCACAAGAGCTATGGAGAGCAAGGCCTTTTATGTATTACAAGCCTGGACTTGTTTCTAAAGAACTTTAGAATGGATGTTCTAATGGACTTTTTGACAAAGACTGAAACACCTTGTCAGTGACCGAAATATGGGAGGGGTTGCATTCAAGAAAATGAATGTTTAGTATGAGTTATTAGTCTATGTGGAGTCTGAGAGAAAAATCAAGCATGGAATGTGTTGCGTTTGATATAAAATATATTATATGAACAAATGATTTATCTATCAGACTCATTTTAACAGATCAGGTTTGTTTGAAGATGCTTCTCAAATGAATGCCTTGGTAACACAGGCTATCCTGAAACAATGGGAAAATTGTCAGTTGGTTGATAAGGTAAACGAGTTTGTAACCATTGTTGTATTACAGTTTGACAGTTGTTTCTATAGATACTGTAAACAATTATATATTTGTGATAGCAGAGTGCCATCTTGAGGTAGAATTTGGGAATGCATCTCTCATACACAGGCATTCAGATATTTTTTCTTGTTACTCCTTTGTTAAGGTACACAAACTGAGCTATATAAATGTTGCCGGGGATAAGCTCAGCTCAGCTCACTCTCATTATGCATTAACAACAAAAGACTACTCCACCAAGAAAAGTGCCTGGTCTCCAGAAGAATCGTTGTCAACGGAGATCACGAACACGGTAATTGAAGCTAAGTAACATTTAAGTGTATTTCTACTGTTACAGACTATAGTTTGATTGTTTGCTAGGTTGTTTATTTTCTATAGAGATCTGTCAGTCTTGATTTGTATTCCTAATATTGTAATAGTTTTGTATGTACAGCATTTTTATTCAGTAAAAGCTCATTTATACACTGCCAGGTCTGACCTTCCTTGCTTATACCACAAAGTAACTTGCTATCTAGACACAAGCGAAACAAACGCGACGCCCACCAGATTACAAAAATGGTACCCCTTTGCTTCGGACACATGCTGGCGCTGTGACCAGGCCAAAGGGTCGCTGGTCCATATTTGGTGGGAATGCCTGGCCATAACTTCCTTTTGGGACAAAGTGAAAAACTTAATCAAACGCATCACTGAAACTAACATAGTGCTTAGCCCGTCATGCTGTCTACTTCACATCACCCCTGGGCCAATAAAAAGGTACAAATGGCCCCTAACCAGGCACCGTCTAAACGTGGCAAAGTTATTAATCCCAAGGCATTGGAAATCATCCTACACCCCCACAATGGTAGAATGGCTCAGTCAAATAGACACGATCTATACGATGGAGGAATTAGCAGCCATAGCCAATGAAGCCTCAGACAAGTTCCATTGACTCTGGACTCCCTGGATAATCATCCAGTACTCGTAACACTATTCAGAATTGATGACACAACACTCTCCCTCAAGAACGTGTACTCCAAATAGGACCCCAAAGATATTGCTCCTCTCCACTGACCTTTGGGGAACAACACTAAAGTCTGTGACCCTCTACTATGCATTCAACACAAGATAACCTTCAATACTACACTTCATCATACAGGACGACCCTTTTCATACATGTTAAGGAGGAGGCAGACACCTATACCATCGTCCTACTACACTTGGGCCAACACATGACCAAGCAATAAGGGACATACACATACACCATCTACCGTTTAATATCAACGATGTGACCTCAAAAATACCTAAAACACTGTTGGGAAAACCTCACCGACACCTCTACAAAATAGGACCCTTATGGTCTAAGTATCTAAATATCGGTGTAAACTTTTGCATATCACATATCGTGCTGTACGGTCTTTCGTTGGTGGAGCTTGTAGTCCCCCTGTCCCCCATAACAAGACACAGCAAGTTCCCGTCAGGGGTGTCTTTGGTGGGACAGTAATCTTCCCCTCCAACTTTACATAGCGACATGTTTACATAGCACTAGATAAGGGGGACTGCTGGCTTTATGAACTAAGACCCAGTACTATCATAAAGGTTCACGCTTATTCAATACTTTAAGCCTTGAAATGTAATCATCTGTTTGGACTAACCTTTGTTCTTCTGTATATTGAGCTGTAAAACATTTGAATTGTATACCTCTGCTGAGCTAATAAAAATAACATTGGTTTAAAAAAAAAAAAGAATGGTGCCACTCACTAGGCATTATAAAGCAAGAGTGGTGCTATTCACTAGGCATTAAAAGTCGCACACTATTTTGTGCCACTCACAAGGCAGTGAGGCATGTGAGAGTTTCAGTTGTACCCTGATACAACTGCTAAGAGGTTTCCCTCATAGGGAACATAGGAAATGGATTGACGTGTCAGCTGAAGTGGTCTGAAAATACCATACAGTACATTCCTGCACAGGCCATTAGTCTGATGTAAAGGTGCACACCAGCAGGTAGAATTACAAACACTGTGGAAAAAGTCCCTGGAGTTGTCATACAACAGTCCATTCTAGGTGTACAAGCCTACAATATCTAAAGAAATCAACTATGAAATACTAAGGCTCCTGCACTGAAAACTCCTCAAATCTATTAAAAGGAGAGGCCCACACAGTGAGGACCATAAAGGGGTTTTAAGGAACCTGTCTAAGTTTGTGAGCCACAACAATTTCTGCCATCATTGAACCATTAGTTGCATTCTGCTTTTTCACCTCCAAGAGGATCTCTACAACTATGCCCTGTGAGCAGGGTGAAATGCATCTGAGGGTGTGGCCTGAGAGGAGCCTAGGCCGAGGCCACTTTCTAGCCTTACTTAGTACATGGGCTGCCAGGAATGCGGCATCTCTGCACTTATCAATATACAATGGGCTTGAATCACACTACAGATGCCAGCACCCAGATCCAGTGGATCACTGTAGCACAAACATCGGCACTTGGAGCAACACTCTAAGCAATTCAATATGGTCATAAGATCCCCAAGACTCATGGGAGAAGCCTGATAATATTACGGAACCCACTTGTCCCCCAGCTCAGGTTCATGCTCCTGCTGTGGAGCCTTCTGAACCACCATCAGCTGATGTGTCTGAAGACAGAGGCATATCACTTCTCATTCCAGAGGTATTCCCAGGGGCCTAACTTTGGGAGACCCCTTGTACACTTTGCATGTCTGAATGATCTGAAAACTTGCCAGAGACAGCAAACTCAAGTTGGGTGGAGTGTAGCAGAGCGCTCATTTACTCACCATGCTCACATGCAGGCAAAGGCCCCTTTATCTCCATTTTCTACAACTCCCTTGGTTCTTTGTTATGCCCAGGAGGGGGTACATTCTTTAACTTCCCTCCCACAGCTGGTCAGAGAAGTCACACCTAATGACACAGTGGTAGCTTGGTAAGTGATCTGCAGCCAGGTGAGAGGTTCTCCACTGTTAGAACCGGTGTATAGTCAGTCAGGTCTGGGTATAATAGCATTAAGATTCTCCAGACCAATCTACTGTGCGACACTCTGCATTCTCAAGGAAACTTCCTGGAAGGATAAAGACGTCACGCAGTCATGTTATGAGGGACACTGTTTATGAAGATAATCTCAAGTGGCTGTGTCCTGAACTCTTTGAATGAAGTACTGGATCTCAGCTTGAGTCTCTGTTGTTAAAGTTTTGTAGAGACTATGATATGAAGCTGTGTGATACCCTGGGTCACAGAGAATTGCTGTGAAGAGGCCATGTTTGTCCACTTTTCTTATACTTTCTGCAGTGTATGCATGTTTGTGGGACCCTAAACCTATTTTTCATTATTACTTCTAATTTGCACTTGTTTAGTAACCTCATTTTGATAGATCTGCATACCTATGCAAGTTTAAACATCACCACAACTTTGAAAGCTAACTCTGATGATCTGGCGGAGGAAAAAAGTATAAACGTAGAAAAAAACACCCAACTATGACTTAAATGCTGCCATTACTAAGTAGAGTACTGCAAAGAGCATTTTATTTCAATTAACAACTAAATATGTAGAGCTTGTTTGTTGATGAGTATAACCCACCCAGCGTGCTTCATCAAGAACACTTTCCATAGGAGCTGTATTAATACTAATGAGGCTCATTTTTCTCCGACATAAAATCAGTTTCTGCTGTTGGAGAACTTTCAAGGACTTGTTGATAAATAAATAAACATACAGCATTTACATGGTTTTTGTTCTTTTGGGTGTGTACTTGTGATTAGCAGTAAATTAGAAACAATTAGCATAAGCATTTGAGTGGATGGTAAGGATAGGCAATTATATCATTTAGCAGCTGTTAACGGGTGTTAATTGAATTCTGCAGGCCAGAGTTTAGTAAATTACATGCACATTATCAAGATACCTGCACAATTTGCCTGAATAAACAAGATAGGAAACTTGGATATTTTTGCATGTTTCCTGAAGCAGATTCTAGACATTGGGTGGTGTTGAGATGTGCAGGAGTGAGCCTACTGACTGAAGATTTTCAGTGTCATAAACATACCCAGGAAACCATGTGGACATTTAGGAAGACAGAAAGAAGGTGGAAAACCAGACAGCACATGATGCAAGTCGTCTTTAGGAAAGACACTAGAAATCAGCAAGAAAACGGAAAATTGTATACTCACCTTTCCGTAATTTTCCTTTCCCGACGGAACTTATGGTAGCACACACCGGGTTGTGACTCCGCCCCCACAAACTGATAGGACTGGTTATCTATAAGGATTGAAGAGAGACCCACCTCCGTATTCTCCGTATCTATAGCCTTAAATGGGAGGGGGTCTGTGTGCTGCCATAGGATGCGTCAGTAAAGGAAAATTACGGAAAGGTGAGTATACAATTTTCCTTTTTCCTGTCGCATCATGGCAGCACACACTGGGAAATAACTCGCTATAGGGGTGTGTGCTTATAAAGTATTAATTTATTCACAAGATATAGAAGAATTTGCTCGAACAACTTTTCTCCTGAATTCTACTGTCGTCAATTGCGAGGGATCTACTCTGTAATGTGACATGAAGGGTGTTCTTGATGATCAAGTAGCCCCTTTGCATATGGTTTCTGGAGAAACCCTGCAATATGCTGCCCATGATGTTGCCACTGCCCTAGTAGAATGAGCCCTTAAACTCTCTCACGTATTGGAAGCTGTTGTGAAATGTATGCTTATTTGATGGCTTTAATTAGCCATGAAGCTATTTTGCATGATGACGCTGCCTGTCCCCTTTTTGGACCATGAGGAATCAACAGAAGATTCTCTGCCTTCCTAATTGGGCTGGTAACCGCTAGGTATGAGGCAATAGTCGTTTTGATATCCTAAGGATGTGTATCCCCCTGACTAGTAAGGAATTGAGGTAGGTTGGTTTGCTGATTGAAATGAAAAGTGGATGATGCTTTCGGAATAAACTGATCTCATGGTCTTAGAACCACTTTATCTGGGCAGAATATCAGATGAAGTTCCTTCAACTGTAAGGCTTGCATCTCAGAAACCCTATTGCCTTATGTTATGGCAATAAGAAAAGTTATCTTAAGTGTTGAATCCCAAAGGGAGGTTTGTCTCAATGTGATGAAAAGGAGAGCTTGATAGTGCCTCTAACACTGTGGTGAGATTCCAAGTGGGAAAGAGCTTAAGCCTTTATCTAGGCCTGGTTGCAGGAATTCCAGAATCTGTGATACTGTGGGTTCTAGCGGAGCCTAGACTTGCTGGTGTGCAAATAAGGTGAATCTCTTCCATACTTTCTTGTAGGTGTTATTAGTTGAATTCTTCCCAGTCTTCTGTAAGGTAGCAACCGCCTTTCTTGAGCATCCCTAACCTGGCAGCATATCCCTTTCAAATCAGTTCTGGGCTGCTGGGACGTATACTGCTCTCAGATCTGTCAAATATAACTGAGCCCATTTGAAGATCGGGCATACCTCCCTCATGAGTGTGCGACTTCTGGTTCCACCTTGCCTTTGTATGTAGGCTGCCACCACTCTGTTGTCTATATGTAGTAAGAAACTCTTCCTCTTGAGAAGTGGACTGAATGCTAGGAGAGCTTGGAAGGCGACCCTCAGTTCCAAAGTGTTTGAAACTACCCCTAGCGGTCTGAATTGGCAACGCCCCTGTACCGATCCCGATAGTGGGCTCCCCATCCCTCTAGATTGGCATCCGACGTAATTCTCTCCGGCTGAGGGGGGGATAATTTGGCGATAACATTTTGAGGCTGTAGGCCCAAGTTCACCACCATACTCACTGTTTTACCATCCGAATATATATCGGTTGACGCATTGATGCTCCATCCCACTGCATCAAGAATGAATTTTGTGATGTTCTCATGTGCCACTGGGCCCATTTGACCATTGGGAAGGTGGCCGACATAGACCCGAGAATACTCCGGCATGCTCTGGCTGGAAGGCGAACTTCTGCCATCAATGTCTTCATTGTGAATTAAAGGTTTTATTTTTTCCTGAGGAGGTTCTACTCTGTTGGCTCTGGTATTTAATTCTGCTCCCAAAAAGACCATCTTCTGGGTTGGTTGCAGTTTGCTTTTCTTCCAATTCATTAACCATCCAAACTGCTGTAGTGTGGCTATTAGAATTCTCCGGTGGTGAAGGAGAGATTGCTGGTTGTCGGCCACTAGAAGGATATAATCGAGGTAATCTTGGACCTTCAATCCTTTCTCTCTCAAGTATGCTATCACTGGCAATAGGACCTTTGTGAAGGTTCTGGGAGCAGTCGATAGCTCGAACGGTAGACAATGGAATTGAAAGTGCTGGTGATTCACAGCAAAGCAAAGGCATTTTTGGAAGGTGTATAGGGACGTGCAAGTAGGCGTCTGATAAATCTGTTGACAGCATCCAATCTCTCCAATCAATCCAATCCAAGGCTCTCCATCTTGAATGATTCAACAAAAATCTTCCTGTTTAGCCTTTATAGGTCAAAAACTGGGTGTAGGTCTCCCGTTTTCTTTCTTACCACGAAAAGAGGAGACTAGAAACCTCTTCCTTTCTGAGCAGGAGGAATTTGCACAGTTGCACACTTCTGTAGCAATTCAAAAACATACTTGATGAACACTTTTCTTTTTTTCAGAGAAGATGGAAATCTGGTAGACTGAAAATGGTCTCTGGGAGGTCTGTTCTTGAATCTCCACTTGTGGACCCAGCGGATAGTGGATATTGCCCGTGGATCTCTTATGTGGTCTGCCCAAACCTGCGAAAATAGTCTGGCTCCTACAGTTGTAGGCAGGATGGGCCAACTCAATATTGAACCCTACAGACTAAGAATGGAATGCCATTAAAGTTCATGTGCATGTAAAGGCAAGCGTCCCAATACTTTTGACAGTATAGTGTATATTGACACAATGTAGAATAAAGGCATATAACCAAAACTGTTGTAAATTGTTTTTTTTTTATACAGGGTTTAGGCTTCTGTATTTATGCAGATAACAGGTAAGAGTATTTTTCATTCCTAATTAACAAAGCTTAAGTACCATGGGGTAAGCATTTCCTGTTTAAATTACAGCATGTAGGTATATCTGTTATATTATTGGTTTACTAAGTATATACTGTATACTAAATGAGATGTAAATTCACAGCATATGCCTTAAAGTGATTCTAAAGGAAATATTTAAAAAACAAAACAAACATGTTATACTTGCTCTGTGCAATGTTTTTTCACAAAGCAACTTTGATCCTCTTAGTCTGTGATCCTGGCTCCTCCTCCCTGTCAAGTGATCCCAATAGCAAGCCTTTTGCTATGGCTGCTTGCTCCTGAGGCACACTCTGCGTGTCCATTCACACACAGAGTGAGGCTCGACCCTGCAGACACTCTCTCCTCATTGGCTATTGTCTGTGATTGATGGCATCAGATGGCATCAGTTGTGTCAGCCAATGAGGAGAGAGAGACCTGCTGCTCTCATGCACATGGCTGGATCAAGATGGGGCTCTTGTAAGTATAAAAGGGGAATGAGAGGTGAGCTGCACCCAGAAGGTCTTAATGCATGAAGGTAAAAAACCTTGTGCCTTTAGAACCACTTTAATTTTCTAACATCAGCATTGTAATAGCAAAACAAAACATAATTATTTTTTACAATCCAATTTAAGCTTACTTGAAAAATCTCCTTTCCAAAAGTAAATGCTGTCCATCTGCTGGAAATCTTGTTCAACAACTTCCTGCATTTCCTGTATGCTTTGTGGCTTCTTGTCTGCTGATTCTTTTGGTTTTCTTTTATTTTCTAAGTACCAGATATCCCAATGACGCCTTGCTACCTGCAAGCATTGATGATATGGTGTGCTAACTGTGCCTCTTGAAACTCCTTCTTTAAGCACCTCTGTAGACAGCAGGCTGCGTGACACAGCAGTGCATATTCAGAAGGAACAGTGACTATTTGTCACTCAAGAAAGTAAATATGTAGGATTTCTCAAAACGTTTGTTTAAACCTTCAGGATTGCTCAGATTATTAGGAGCAAGCAATAAATACTGTAGATAAAATTCAGCATTAAAATTAACCACTTAAAGACCACCACATATATACTGCGCGAAGCAACGTACCTGTATACCATTTTGTGCAATAGATAATGTGGGTACACGCGCCTGCTGCACAGAAGGGAAGCCAATCCGCAGGTCCGGCGGACCCGATGTCTGCCAACCACCTGCAATCGCTCCACAGAGAGGCAGAATGTGGATCTGCCTATGTAAACAAGGCAGATCCCCGTTCTGACAGGGAAGTGCACAGAGATCTTCTGTTCCTTGTAAGCAGGAACACGGATCTCTGTGCTCTTCCTGTCAGTCCATCCCCTACACAGTTAGAAAACATCCCAGGGAACACACTTAACCCTTTGATTGCCCCGATTTTAACCCCTTCCCTGCCAATGTCATTTATACAGTAACAGTGAATTTTTTCAGCATTGATCACTGTATTGGTGTCACTGGTGCCCAAAAAGTGTTACTTAGTGCCACATCTGTCCGCTGCTATGTTGCAGTCCTGCTAAAAATCACTGATCACCGCCATTACTAGTAAAGATAATAAAAAAAAATTACCAAAATATGTAGAAGAATACACATTGCCTAAATTGATGAAGAAATTAGATTTTTTAATTTTTTTTATTTGGATGTATTATAGCAGAAAGTAAAAAATATAGTGTTTTTTTTTCTAAATTGTCAACCTTTTTTGTTTATAGCGCAAAAAATAAAAACCGCAAAGGTGATCAAATACCACCAAAAGAAAGCTCTATTTGTGGGAAAAAAAGGACATCAATTATTTTGGGTACAGCATCGCATGACCGCACAATTGTCAGTTAAATTAACACAGTGCCATATTGCAAAAAATGGCTTGGTCATTAAGGGGGTAAAACCTTCCGTGGTTAATATATGATTTAAAATTTTGACCATAAGTGCAGTTCAAAAGCTAAAACCTAGGAAGTGTCTGTCTGTCACTTCCGACATTTTTCCACTCAGTGTAAAGTCTGGGTATACACGTACTGAACGTTGGTCAGTTCAGCAGGAACCGACTGTCTTTGGGTATGTGTGTACTGCTGTCTATTCAACAGACTGGCTTCTGTCGACCAGTCATTCAGAAAACATGCATCGATCAGCACTTGCAGTCAATAGCTGTAGCACTGGTCTGTGTATTCTTACCAGGAGGGGGGGGGGGGGTTACCCTCTGTCAGATTACAATAGCACAGCAGGAGAGATTCCTGCATACACATCATTTGTGTTTCTGCAAGAATCTTTGGCTTAAAAAAAAACTCATCATGTATACCCTGTTTTATTGAGAATCTAAAACCCAACCAATCTGCAACATTGCATGCACAAATATATGACCACCATAAATGTCTTCATCAAAGCAGCAGCAGTGATGGGCATGACCAGAACATTTTTTTTGTGCATACCCATCATCAACACCATTTTTTTTAGAACAATGTTATTTTTCTTCATGTTCTCCTTGCAATGTTTTGAGAGGAGCAAAAAATGTTTTGCCCCATTTTTGTCCTAAATAAAATGACATCCACTATGGGCATATTAACAGAGAACTAAAGCTATATTTTGCCACATTTTGCTTACTGGAAGCTGAAGAGTTGGAGATTTGAGTGGAGAGTGAAAAACAGTTTTGTTTTTGACTGCTGGTGATTGCTTGCGGTTTCAGTTGTTTTATTTTCTTCTTTGGGGTCTTTGCTAGCAGCTTTTTAAATCAACTTTTCTGTTGCTTTTTAAAACACCTTTTCTGTCACTTTTTATATAGCATTTTTTAACTTTAGCCTAGGTTCACACTGATAGCAGAATTGAAATAGTGTGAGTTCAGCTGAACTCGCACGATTTCATACCCAAATGTCAGTCCGACTTCGGGGGGCGATTTCAGAGACATCTGTCTGGGTTGCTGCAGTCTATACAAATCACACCCCGAAGTGACCAAAAGTAGTACCAATCATAACAAATCATACCAATGTGAACCTAGGCTCAGTCTGCTAATTAAAGGGAATGGTTAATTTGTCACAGGTGCTACAGGTACTGTATAACTGTCTGTAGAACTCGCTATGAGCTTGCCCACTTTTTTGCTTGCTGAAAGTTTGACCAAGTGGTGAATCAAAAAACAGATTTTAAAACAGGTGATTATAACAGGAGTCTTCTAACTTGTAAATAACATCTGACATTTCCTGTTAGTAATATTAATATTGTAATTGGGATAATGAGTGCTAGCAAGGTTGGAAGTTTTTTGCAGTGCACAGTGTGCCACATGTATACAACAATGGAGTAACTGCTCCAGGATGGAGAATATTGTGACAGATGTCAGCAGGTTGCCCTTCTGGAAGCTCACATTAGCGATCTGGAGGAGCTGGAAGATGCAACACTACGCAGAACTGACAACCGCTAGTAGTTAGTAATGGGGTTGATGGGGGGAGGGGATAAGTCAGGATTATCAGGTAGGAAGATGGGTTACTGTAGTTAGAGGGAGTGGGCCAGCCTTGGATTTGAGCACCCAAACAGATTTGCCAAATTGGGTAAAGATGGGGGGGGGGGTGGCAAGCTCATAGGTGGCAGCCCTATATGTCACTGGTACCCCTAAGCAGCCCATCTATTAGGGGTGGTGAGGGTAGTGCAAGGTGGCCAGATAGTTGGTGGTAATAAGGGATTCCATAATCAGAAGGACTGATTTCACATGCAGCGGTCTGAATGTGGTGGACCAGGTTTATGAATTACTGGGAGGGGCTGGACATGACCCAACTGTCTTGGTCCATTTTTGGTCCAGAAACACTGTCATTGTTTAAACGTTACAAAGAATATAACAGAATATGTAACAAGGAAATCATGGCCGCAAAAATTCAAAATGAATGCCAAATTGCTAAAGATAGTTGGACAAACCCCCAAAAAATCCTCAAATATATTAATAGTAAAAAGGTCAGGTCTGAGCATGTAGGTCCTTTACAAAACAATCTACAGAGGGTGACTGGGTACAAAGAGAAGGCAAATTTATTAAATACCTTCTTTAGCTCTGTGTATACAAAGGAGCATGGGGAAGCTCATGTCCATAATGGGGATGGTATTTACACAGCCCCAAATGATCCACAATGGCTGAAAATTGATATGGTCCAGAAATATTTAGACAGCAAAAATGTGAATAAAGCACCTGGACCAGATGGCATACACCCACAGTTCCTTAAATAATTTCAAAGCCATTGTTTCTCATTTTTAGGGACTCTTTAATGACTGGCATAATACCACTGAAATTGTGTAAGGCCAATGTGGTGCATATATTTAAAAAAGGGATCAAAGTCTTTACCAAGTAACTATAAACCTGTTTGTTTAACTTATATAGTTGGGAAGATGCTAGAGAGTTTAACCACTTAAGGACCGGAAGGATTTCCCCCTTAATGACCAGGCCGCTTTTTCCAATACAGCACTGAGTCGGTTTAACTGACAATTGCACCGCCGTGCGACGCTGTACCCAAACAAAATTGATGTCCTTTTTTTCCCCCACAAATAGAGCTTTCTTTTGGTGGAATTTGATCACCTCTGTGTTTTTTATTTTTGCGCTATAAACAAAAAAAGAGTGATAATTTTGAAAAAAACAACAACATTTTTTACTTTTTGCTATAGTACATATCCGGAAAAAAAAAAAAGGATTCATCAGTTTAGGCCGATATATGTTCTTCTACATATTTTTGGTAAAAAAAAATCTCAATAGGCGTGTATTGATCGGTTTGCGCAAAAGTTATCGCGTCTATAAACTATGGGATAGATTTAGGGCCTTTTTAAATTTTTTATTGTTTTTACTTGTAATGGTGGCGATCTGTGATTTTTAGCGGGACTGCGACATTGCGGATGAAAATCTGACCCCACATGACACTTTTTGGGGACCAGTGACATTAGTACATCGATCAGTGCTATAAAAATGCATTGATCAATAAAAAATGACACTGGCAGGGAAGGGGTTAACACTAGGGGGCAATCAAGGGGTTAAGTGTGTTCCCTGGGTGTGTTCTAACTGTAGGGGGATGAGCGTACTGGGACATGACAGAGATTGCTGTTCCCGATCACTGAGAACAGAAGATCTCATAGTTTCTCATAGTTTACATAGGCAGATCCCCGTTCTGCAGAAGTACATGGCAATCGCGGGTCACTAGTATACATCCGGTCCGCTGGACCCGCTGGGTCCTGCTATACCACATGCGCAAACTGATGTACAATGACGCTGGTTCGCGCTATCCAACCATCTTGTCACAGAATAACTGCGGTAGGTGTTCGGAAAGTGGTTAATAAAAGACCACATAGATGAGTTCTTGCTGGAAAAAATATTTTAAGCAACAGACAGCATGGGCTCATGAAACACAGAAGTTGTCAGACAAATCTGGTTTCTTTTTATTAGGAGGTAATTAAAACTTAGACAAATCATTGGCTGTGGATGTAGTATACTTGACACAGTTCCCTTGGCTAACGTGTAAAGTTAAGTCTACAGGCCTGGGAAAATCAGTATGTAAATGGATACAAAACTGGCTAAAGCCCACGTTCACATTGGGCCATTTTGACGTGTCAAAACGGCGGCAACGTCACCACCTGAATTGGTGCGACGCAGACTTTGCGGCATTCCTGTTGTACTACTATTGTAGACTTTGGGGGCGATCTGAATAGACATCTGTGCATGAACACGCACAGATGTCTGTCAAATCGCCCCCGAAGTCGGACTGCATTGCCGGTTTTAAATCATGTGAGTTTAGCTGAACTCAGAGTAGTGGTTAATAATTCATACTCTAAATGGTTTGGGGTTGTTAGTGGTTCACTTTTAGGACCCTTACTTTTTAATATATTTTTTAATTGATATAGGGTCTGGACTTAAAATTTCAGTCTTTGCAGATGACAACAAGCTATGCAGTGGTATAAAATCCTTACAGGATGTCTCCAACTTACAAGCTGACCTCAATGCATTGTTTAATTAGGCAACTATGTGGCAAATGAAGTTTAATGTTGATAAATGTAAAGTTATGCACTTGGGGGCTAAAAATATGCATGCATCATACATACTAGGGGGAACACAACTGGGGGAATTAATGGTAGAGAAGGATCTGGGTATTCTGGTAGAGCATAAGGTAAATAATAGCACGCAATGTCAAGCAGCAGTTTCCAAAGAGAACAAAATACTTTCTTTTATTAAGAGTAGTATGGACTCCAGAGAGAGATATCATTTTGCCCCTGTACAACTCATTAGTAAGACCTCATCTGGAAAATGCAGTTCAGTTTTGGGCACCAGTTCACAAAAAGGATATTGGGGAACTGGAGAAAGTGCAGGGAAGGACAACCAAACTGATAAGAGGCATGAAGGAGCTCAGCTATGAGGAAAGATTAGAGGAACTGCATTTATTCTCTCTTAAAAAGAGGAGATTAAGGGGCATATGATCAACATGTAAAAATGCATAAGTGGTACATATAGTGAACTTGGTGTTGAAGTATTCACTTTAAAATCATTGTTAGGTCTTGTTTTTTTATTGTTATACTTACCTCCTTTGTGCAATGGTTTTGCACAGAGCAGCCCAGATCCTCCTCTTTCCTCTTCGGCTCTCCTGGCTCCTCCGTCCTGTTGATTGCCCCCACAGCAAGCAGCCGAGCCGAAGCTCCCTGCGTCCATTCAGACATGGAGCCACGGCCCGGCCCTGCCCCCTCTCTCTACTCATTGGCTCACTGAATTTGATTGACAGCAGCGGGAGCCAATGGCACTGTGCTGCCATTTCAGCCAATGAGGAGCTGGACATCCTGGACAGCCGAGACACTCCTGCAATATCGCTGGATTGAGATGGGGCTCAGGTAAGTATTAGGGGGGCTGAGGGGGCTACTGCACATAGAAGGTTTTTTATCTTAATAAAATGCATTAAGATAAAAAACCTTCTGACTTTACAACCACTTTAAGGTCATCACAGAGGACAAGGGTGCACTCTTTGCATCTGGAGGAAAATAGATTTAATTCTCCAAATACGGAAAGAAATTCTTCACAGTAAGAGCTCCAGCTCAGTAGATTGTTTTAAAAAAGGCTTGGATTCTTTCCTAAATGTACATAATTGTCAGGAACCATGAATCAGACCAAGACAGAAGTGCAGTAAAATCACACTTTTTAATAAAAAGGTAAAATGATATAAACAGTGTAAACATGCTCAACAGGCCAAGGCATCTGAGATCTGATCCAGACAGCTTATATAGCAAGGAGAGCTGGCTAACAAACATTTAAGTAAAGTTTATCCAGGGAATATCTGATTGCCTCTTGGGGGATCAGGAAGGAATTTTTCACCTGCTGGAGCAAATTGGATCATGCTTTGCTGTTTTTTTTTGCATTCTTCTAGATCAACTGTGTGCTTGGGCGTTTGCAAGGGGGGGGCAAGGGGAGGCAAGTGCCCCCCCCTGGAATCACGGATCAGCAAGGTGTCTACACACGGACACCGGTGTCTAAGCGGTCTGCAGGGTCTGTTGCGGCCACTGCTGACTTTTTTCTGCTGCTCTCTGACTCACTCAGACTGTCTCTCCTTCACCCCCTCGGCTCGGCTGTTTGCCCGCTTGGATCCAGTCCCTCCTATGTACTGTGTAGAAAGAAATGTAGATCCGGCCGGCGCCGCCAACTCAAGTGGAGTGGTATTGGAGTCCTGTCTGTGTGTGAAGTGATCTGTGGGATTGTCTGGGGGAGGGACTGTAATGTGCAGTGGCCGTCCAGCTCTCTAGGGAGAGAGAACTGGAGAACAGACAGGCAGCCTGAGCTGAAGGGGAGGAGGAAGCAAGGAGGGCTTGTGGAGTGGAAAATATATATATATATATATATATATATATTCTTTGCAGGGGATAGGCCGGAGAGCCTGGAGTGTGGTGCTGCAGGAAAACCTGGGGATTCTATTTTATGTACAGGTGAAAAAAAGTAAGAGTAAGAAGACTAAGTAAAGGGGCATCTATTCTATGGGGGACCTGCCCTGACCTGGCCTGTCCTAAATGGGATCTATATGGGGGACCCTGGCCTGGACTGCTCTAAAGTGGGAGCTACTGTATATGGGGGACCCTGGCTTGGCCTGCTCTAAAGGGGGATCTATATGGGGAACCCTGGCCTGACCTGCTCTAAAGGGGATCTATGGGGGACCTGCCCTGGCCTGCTCTAAAGGGAGATCTGTATGGGGGACCCTGGCCTGGCCTGCTCTAAAGGGGGATCTATGGGGAACCTGTCTTGGCCTGCTCTAAAGGAGGATATATATGGGGGACCTGCCCTGGCCTGCTCTAAAGGGGAATCTGATTCAATAGTGTAAATAGTGTAAACATAAAAACAGATTAGAAATTGCTAATCAGACAATGGCAGCATGATCTTTCTATTAAGCTTTTGCATCAGGCTTCTCAAACCTTTGCATGCCTGCGCTTTAGGTGATAATGATTAAGCCCCTCCCCTTCATGACATTGTCGAAAAGGGGCGGAGCATGGGTGACCTTAAAAATATGCCACCCTATCCTGTAAAAAGTTATGCGAATGCCCATGACTGTGGGTATGGGTTTGGTTTTTTTGCTTGAACTAGATGGACTTTTCCCTTTTTTGTCTTTTTGGACTTTTGTCTTTTTTCAGCCAGGCTAACTTTGTAACTATATAAGGAGGGAGTATGTCACTAGACTCCAAGGTGTCCTAAACATTCAATGATAAGGTATCTATCACAATTCAGTAACCTGAATACAGATGTATGGTAGACAGTCCTGTGCACTTACATCACATGGGGGAGACTTCTCATAAATCCTTACAGGATACAACAACATTTAGGTCAATGAACAGGGTCTGGATTATAAAGGTAGTGGTCTGACTAAGTGGGGTCCCCCCACCAAATCCTCCAGTCTGACTGAATGTTT
Source organism: Glandirana rugosa (assembly GCA_018402905.1). Classification (NCBI taxonomy): domain Eukaryota; kingdom Metazoa; phylum Chordata; class Amphibia; order Anura; family Ranidae; genus Glandirana; species Glandirana rugosa. The sequence goes on along the minus strand of BLSH010209071.1, from coordinate 858,522 downwards.
AGCTCATCCGTATTGCAAACTTGTCCCCCGGCCCTGTTTGGGCTCCATCTATCTATGCCACGGATCTATCATTTTTACCCCTGGGGTGAATCAGTCTGGTGATGGAAATATTAGGTCTGGGACAAGTAACTGGATTTACAACAACATAGGACATTCCTAAATACTCTTCAGAGGGGGTACACTACATTCACGTGTCCTGACAGATGGTATGTAGACATAAGTCCAATGACTTAACACTATCTATGGAATAGTAACTTACAAATCCTGTGGAACCTCAGATCACTGTATGAGGGAGGAATATATCAATGTTTCAATCGGACCGACTTTTTTCTGTTTTCAGGTTTTTCTGTTTTTTCCCTTTTCAGGTAGATCAAGTTCGTTTTTTTGGTT
>BLSH010209071.1:798317-819576 GCA_018402905.1 Glandirana rugosa | reverse complement strand
GATAATCTGTCCCTCACAGCACCAACAAGAACCTACACTTATTCCACTATGAGATGATTTTAGAACGATAATATATCCCTTACAGCACCCACAGGAACCTTTCTCTTCCCCACTATGAGATGATTTTAGAACGATAATATGTCCCTCACAGCACCGACAGGAACCTCTCCCAATTCCACTATGAGATGATTTTAGAATGATAATATGTCCCTCAGAGCACCGACAGGAACCTCTCCCTACTCCACTATGAGATAATTTTAGAATCATAATCTGTCCCTCACAGCACTGACAGGAACCTCTGCCTACTCCACTATGAGATGATTTTAGAACAATAATATATCCCTCACCGCACCGACAGGAACCTCTCCCTACTCCAGCATGAGATGATTTTAGAATGATAATATGTCCCTCACAGCACCGACAGGAACCTTTCCCTACACCAGTATGAGATGATTTTAGAATGATGATCTGTCCCTCACAGCACTGACAGGAACCTCTCCCTACACCAGTATGAGATGATTTTAGAAAGATAATCTTTCCCTCACAGCACCGACAGGAACATCTGACTATTCCACTATGACATGATTTTAGAGCGATAATATGTCCCTCACAGCAGCGACTGGAACCTCTCTCTACTCCACTATGAGATGATTTTAGAACGATAATATGTCCCTCACAGCACCGACAGGAACCTCTCCCTACTCCAGTATGAGATGATTTTAGAACAATGATCTGTCCCTCACAGCACCGACAGAAACCTCTCCCTATTCCACTATGAAATGATTTTAGAAAGATAATATGTCCCTCACAGCACCGACAGGAACTTCTCCTTACTCTACTATGAGATTATTTCAGAATGATAATCTGTCCCTCACAGCACCGACAGGAACCTATCCCTATTCCCCTATGAGATGATTTTAGAATGATAATCTGCCCCTCACAGCACCGACAGGAATCTCTCCCTACTGCACTATGAGCTGATTTTAGAGCGATAATCTCTCCCTCTCAGCACCGACAGGAACCTGTCCCTACTGCCGTATGAGATGATTTTAGAACGATATTCTGTCCCTGACAGCACCGACAGGAACCTCTCCCTACTCCACTATGAGATGATTTTAGAACGATAATATGTCCCTCACAGCACCGACAGGAACCTCTCTCTACTCCACTATGAGATGATTTTAGAACAATAATATGTCCCTCACAGCACCGACAGGAACCTCTCCCTACTCCACTATTAGATGATTTTAGAACAATAATATGTCCCTCACAGCACCAACAGGAACCTCTCCCTACTCCACTATGAGATGATTTTAGAACGATAATATATCCCTCACAGCACCAACAGGAACCTCTCCCTACACCAGTATGAGATGATTTTAGAACGATAATCTGTCCCTCACAGCACCGACAGGAACCTCTCCTTATTCCACTATGAGATGATTTTAGAACGATAATATGTTCCTCACAGCACCAGGAAACTGTCCCTAATGCAGTATCAGATGATATTAGAATGCTAATCTTTCCCTCACAGCACCGCCAGAAATCTGTCTCTAATGCAGGATGAGATGATATTAGAACGCTAATCTATTCCTCACAGCACCAGGAAACTGTCCCTAATGCAGTATCAGATTATATTAGAACGCTAATCTTTCCATCACAGCACTGCCAGGAACCTGTCTCTAATGCAGAATGAGATGATATTAAAACGCTAATCTCTCCCTCACAGTGGCCGCAGCATCCTCTCCCTACTCCAGTACAAAACGATGTGACACGCGGCACTACGTGACTCCAGCTCATATAGAGGCTGGGTCACATGATGCACTAGCCAATCACAGCCATGCCATTAGTAGGAATGGCTGTGATGGCTTCTAAGGGCAAACAAGTGAAACGCTTGTTGATTGGCATCCCTGCAGCTATTGAAATTGAAAATAGCCGAATAACGAACTCGAACCCGGACTTTTTCTCAAATGTCCGGGTTCGGGACATGGACACCCCAAAGTCCGGTACGAACCCAAACTTTACAGTCTGGGTTCGCTCAACTCTAATCCTAGCGTTAGTTACTGGTCGGGTTTGGTTTTTCAAGCATTAATAAGAGCAGTATATATCTCTGGAAGGCTGCAGAGGAGGCAACAATATGGTTATCATTGATGTCCTCTCCGATGGCACACAGCTGATTTCTAGCATAGCTTCCATGTGGTCGCTCATTCGCTGGCCTTCTTCAAATATTATTTTATATAGTTTTCTTAGTAGAAACAGCTTGCTGTTTAGACTTATACGCTCATACAGTTTCTGTAATGAAGTCCACATATGTTCTTATGTGGATAAGCTTGTCATCTTTCCCTAATAAGCTTATAATTGCTTTTGCCCATCTATCCTTCCTGCCCCAGTCCTCTGTCTCTCCATTTGTGGGTCTGTCTGTATTCAGCACTTGCCAGAAGTCATCCTTGTTCTGAATCATTTCTAGTTTAAATTTCCACAGCTGGTAATTGACATTGTTCAGCTTTGCTATTGCAAACTTCACATCTGAACCACTTGCCATCTTTGCATACAGTACTCACAGACTCCCTGTACTCAATGAGCTGCAGAATTCTCTCTCTGGTGCCTCTGGGTGCCTGGTGGGTGTGCTGGGACCCATAACCTATTAGTAGGGTATTGCATGTGCTAGAAACTTCTTGGTTGCAGAGAATACTTTACTTTTATGGAGGAGTATCAGAACATATCTTACAGCATATCTTCATCATGGAACAAGAAACAGGAACTGAATAAAAAACAAGCGCATATAACAGAGACAGGCCATACATTCTGTTAGATCATAGAATACATTAATTATACACTATGCTGGATAGATAGGTACAATGCACACAGTACATATAGTTCACAGTATATAGTAACATTGCTGTAAAAGGAAGATGGAGGTTTGTAGAGAGAGAAAAGTTAGAGGTACTGCTTTCCCCTCGGTAATACATATACAATGGAAGAATCCCCCAAAGAGGGTTTACTGGCAGAAAAACCCCTTTGGGGCATTCTTCCATAGTAACATTGCTGTTGCTTTTTCAACAGACTTAAGGCCTCCTGAAGGGAGATTTGTCCAGAGACTGAGCAGAGCCAGATGGGAGTTGGTGAGAGGAAGCCCAACCATTCATATATCACATATATTTCATGTGGAAAATGCTAGGTGTGATATTACTGTTTAATTAACCAGTCTGGCAGGCCAGGCACATCATTTTGTAAGGCATGCAAGATTGCATATTTTGGGCCAATTTTTCCCACCATACTATAGCAGGAGAGGTCCTGTTCTTTGATGGAAGGAATTATTTCCCTCATTAAGAGAGAGGGTTTTGGTTGCTGGGTAGTAAAACATATTCTTCAGAGACAGTCATTGGAGTAAAACCCCTGTGTGTTTGAAACACCCAGGCCTGATATATGTAATTGATAAAAAGAGTTTTACGGTCCTGTGTTCTCTCAGGAAAATCATTTCTCATTAAAAATTTGACAGGCTTTTGCAGAGAAAGACTGCCACTTGAAGAGGAGCTCAAGGCTCCTGCAGAAAAAAAACTAAGCAGCTACAAACACTGTAGCTGCTGACTTTTAACATTAGGACATTTACCTGTCCAGGAATCCAGCTGTGCTTTCACCTGAGTCAATTTTTCAATCAGCTATCAGGCTATGCCACCGCCATCTTCACCATGGGAAATAACCTTAGTTTCCTGCCATTCCCTACTGCCCATGCTCTTCATCAAGATCCAAATTACTGTTCCCAATAAAAAGAAACCCCTAGACTGATCTTTGAGCCAAAATAAGAATGCAGAAAATGATGTGTGCCTGGCTATGTATGCTGTGATGGGGATGGGGGGTAGCATTACATCACACAATCTTGTATACCCTAGATTGGCACTCAATTATTGCTTGCTAAATCTAGAGTTTTTTTTTAAATATATTGTTGCTGTACAATATTGGGGCATGTGAGGGATGCAGACCTGTAAAGTTACTGAAAGGTCCACTTTATAACTAAGCATATACTATAATGAATGCATAGTATTTACTAGACACTTTGCAAGGATTCTCTGTTATTCTTTTGATTTGTAGTTAGAACATTAGGAGAGTTTGGTATTTTAGACAAAAGAAGGTCAGGGAAATTGAATGCCTCGAGAAACATTTTGTAGGTCATTGTGGGCTGTTTTTCAGCTTTATTTTTTTGTTTGAAAGACTATCTTTCATATGCTTCAGAATGACTGTGTATTTATCAATGCCTGCAGTAACCTCCAGCTATTTTTCTACCTGGTAAACCTCTCTGTAATCCAAAATTCTACTTTTGTCAAAGCACTTGTTGTTAAGTGAGTTATACCTTGCAAAGTATAGTAAAGAGGTATTGCTATGACTTGTTTCTTACAAGATTATGATAAAAAGGATCAGTGGCCAGGTTACTTTCTATGATAAAAACACAGATTTATTTATTTTAGATTATTTCTTGATATGACAGTTGTGTGCACTTGATTGTAAACTTTGCATGCATGCTGTGGTGATACCAGCTTGAATGCCCAATCTCTCTACTTTTAGTAAGTGTTTAAATCTAAAAATATAGACTGTAGGATTGCTCACCATCAGATAAATTTGCAAGCAAAAAAATATTTTCAGGCAAATTTCACATGATTGAAATTGGGAATGATTTCAGTTTTTACACAAAACTGCTGTGAAAACATATATTTAATGTGGAAAATGATAGGTGTGATATTACTGTTAGATTGACCAGTTTGGTGGGCCGGGCACATAATTTTGTAAGGGGTGCAAGATTACATATTTTGGGCCAATTTTTCCCCCTGTAATATAGCAGTAGAGGTCTTTTTCTCTGATTGAAGTAATTTCCTCATTAGAAGAGAGGGTTTTGGTTGCTGGGTGGTAAACATGGTCAGATTAAGAGCATCATGGGCCTGATGCTGAGGATTTTGGTGGGCCTTTCATGCTCCCAACATTGTGGGAACAGTTTGAGGATGGCACCCTCCTGCTCCAACATGACTACGCACCAGTGCACAAAGCAAGGTGCATAAAGAGATGGATGAACGAGTTTGGGGTGGAGGAACTTAACTGGCCTACACAGAGTTCTGACTTCAACCCTATAGAATGCCTTTTGGCTGAATTACAGCAGAGACTGTAAGCCAGGCCTTCTCATCCACACCAGTGCCCGACCTCACAAATTTTCTTCTGGAAGAATGGTCAAACATTCCCATAGACACACTCCTAAACCTTGTGGACAGCCTTCCTAGAAGAGTTGAAGCTGTTATAGCTGCAAAGGATGGGGGAACACAATATTGTACCCTACAGACTAAGACTGGGATGCTATTAAAGTTCATGTGCATGTAAAGGCAGGCGTCCCAATACCTTTGCCTAGCTAGTGTATCTGCCAAGATTTGCAATGGTTGTGGAACCCTCCTACACATAAATACTACATTTAGACACAATGGGGCTAATTCACTATATCGCGAATATGCGATCGCATAACGCTCAAAAATAACGCCCATTAAAGGCAATTAGCATATCGCATAGGCGATCGCGCGAACGCAGAATTGCGTTTTAGCCGCGAATATGCTTTCTTATATGGGAATAGCTGATGTCAACTGGGCTTGAACCTGCAGAATCCATTGAAGACTTGTATGAACATGATTTGCTTGAAAAAAGTGTATGGGAACTACCGCAGCAAAATGGAAAATATAATGCTGCATACAATGCAAGGTGTGCTGATGACATCTGTAGGATACGAACCTGGAGCTATTTAGAAAGCTAATAAGCTAATAAGCTTTAGAATGCATCAGAATAAACCACTACGCTATAGACTTGACTACAACTGGACAGAAAAAATACATTTACTAATCTTGTATTCTCTTCATTCTCTACAAACTAATTGCTGCCATGTTAACTAGTGTGAGATTATTCCAATTGCACATCATAATATTAATGAATGTGTACATACCATTGCATGCATTCCAAAACTTCATAGTATGGAAGCAATCAAACTGATGATGGGCATTGGCTAATTGGTGAATATGCCTTCACATATTTTCAAAATGTAAGGCTGCTTACAATGCAAGGTGTGCTGATGACATCTGTAGGAAACGAACCTGGAGCTGTAAGCTTTGAATGTATCGGAATAAACCACTACACTATAGACTTGACCACAACCAGGCAGAAATAATACATTTACTAATCTTATATTCTCTTCATTCTCTACAAACTAACTGCCGACACGTTAACTAGAGTGTGATTATTCCAATTGCGCACTATAATATTAATGAATATGTACAAACCATTGCATGCATTCCAAAACTTCATCGTATGGAAGCAATCAAACTGGGGATGGGCATTGGCTAATTGGTGAATATGCCTTCACATATTTTCCAAATATAATGCTACATAAAATGCAAGGCGTGCTGATGACACCTGTAGGATCCGAACCTGGAGCTGTAAGCTTTCCACGTATCGGAATAAACCACTACGCTATAGACTTGACCACAACCGGCCAGAAAAAATACATTTACTAATCTTGTATTCTCTACAAACTAACTGCTGACACGTTAACTAGTGTGAGATTATTCCAATTGCGCACTATAATATTAATGAATATGTACATACCATTGCATGCATTCCAAAACTTCATAGTATGGAAGCAATCAAACTGATGATGGGCATTGGCTAATTGGTGAATATGCCTTCACATATTTTCAAAATATAATGCTGCGTACAATGCAAGGTGTGCTGATGACATCTGTAGGATGCGAACCTGTAGCTGTAAGCTTTGAACGTATCGGAATAAACCACTACGCTATAGACTTGACCACAACCAGCCAGAAAAAATACATTTACTAATCTTGTATTCTCTTCATTCTCTACAAACTAACTGCCGGCACATTAACTTGTGTGTGAATATTCCAATTCCACACTATAATATTATTGGATATGTACATACCATTGCATAAGTTCATAGTATGGAAGCAATCAAACTGATGGGCATTGGCGAATATGCCTTCACATATTTTCAAAATATAATGCCAATTACAATGCAAGGTCTAGTGATGGCACCTGTAGGATCCAAACCTGTAGCTGTAAGCTTTGAAGGTATTCGAAGGAACCACTACACTATGAAGTTGATCACAACCAGCCATAGAAAATGCATTTACTACTCTTGGATTCTGAAAATTCTCTACAAAGTAACTGCCAGCACATTAACTAATGTGTGATTATTCCAATTCCACATCATAATATTATTGAATATGTACATACCATTGCATGCATAAAGAATTCATAGTATGGAACAAACAAACTGAAGGACATTGGCTAATATGCGTTTGCATATTTTCAGCATCTAATGCTGAGTACAATGCAAGTTTCAGAAGATCATACCATCGAACTACTCTGTGAGTAAAGCCTCGTAAACACGGGACAACGATCGTACGTACGATTGTCTCAAATCGTATGTTGGCTGTTGTATCTAGCATACTGACTGCGCTACACGATCATACGACCAAAGAAAGAACGTTCAGGTGCATGTAATTAGCATCTGGCCATTCCTGCCTTCTGAGCATGCGTGTTTTGCACAATACAACTTGTTGGACCAACTTCTCTGTACACACGATACAACGGTCGTATGACCGCTTGTTGGTACGACCACATTTTCTAGTTTGCTCATACGACTCCCGTTGTACGACGGTCGTACGTCGGCTGTTCTAATCGCGCATACTAACGATCGATTTCGTATACAACGGTCGTTCATACGACCTGTTGTATACGATCGTCGTCCCATGTGTATGAGGCTTTAGATAGCCTTGTTTAAATGTATCATGTAGGCTTGCTGTAATGGCTTGTATGGTAATACAAATCAATGTACCAGCCAAACTTTGAACAGTCAGAATTATTTGACATTCATGTCAGCTGGGATTACTACTGAACTGTGATTAGCTGAAGCTATTCACATGGTACAGGTTGTTGTGATAAGCCCAAGTACCATGTGATAGCTGGGGCTCAATCCCAGCTCACCAATCTAGGTAACAAGCTGATATTAAAGTTGTGCCTCAGCCCCCCCACCACAGAAAATGTCAGCAGCTACACATCCTGCAACTGCTAACTTTAATTATTAGGACACTGTCCTGGAAGATAGTGATGTTGGCACCCCAGTCCATGTTTCCATTGGCTTTTAGGTGCTGTTGCCTCCATTGCCAATTCCCCACTGCGCATGAACAAAGGGCACTGCGCTTTCTGAATGGCCTGGCAGCAGGGAAGGAGGAGGGGTGACAAATTTCTAGCATACCTCGCTACAGTGAGGTCTGTTGGAAGTGGGGACAGGTAAATGTCCAAAACAGGTACCCCCCCCCCCGAAAAGGTGCCAAACGTGGCATCAGAAGGGGGGGAGAGATAAGCAGAGCTTCCACTTTTGGATGGATATCTAAGGCCCCTTTCACACTTGTGCAACTTGTTCTGCAACTTGGGACTGCAGAGATGCCTGTCAAGTTGGACCCCACAATTTCCAATGAGTAGGATTCATAGCTGTCTGACTTCAAGTGGTATCAACTTCAAACTAGTCCCTGAACTACTTTGGTCTGAGTTTGATATGACTTGTGGTCCCTAGACCTCAAGATTACATTGGGCATTGCTTCAAGTCACACCAAAGTTGCATGACTTTCAAGTCACACAAGTGTGAATGGGGCCTAAATCAAAAGGTGTTATCCTGAAAGTAATGCAGTTTGCCCACAACATTGTCCCAACTTCAGGGAATGCCTGAGTAATATTGAGAGCTAGGAACCTCAAGTCACATCAAAGTAGTACAGGGACTACTTTTAAAGTGGTAGTAAACCCTCCTATCATTTTCAGCCAAGGAAGCTGCCATCTTGGCCTCTGTTTAATCTACAACTGCCATGGTGCTGCACATGTGATCAGCTATGACACCAGCCATTGGATGGTTTGACAGTATGGTTTAGAGCACAAACAATGGGAGTGTTACATTTCCGGCACATGCCGGAAATGTGACTGGTTTTTAACCTGTTAAATGCATGGGTTTACTACCGCTTTAAGTTGGTGCCACTTGAAGTAGCACAGATATGAAGAGTTTCAGGAAAAGTCGGCCAAGTGTAAAAGGAGTGTATAGAAGTAACCCTCTAGGATATATCTATATATACACAAACACACACTCCTTACTGATTTACATCAGCAGAATACATGCAGGAAGTGTAATGCACCTGTAAACAGGAAGTGATGTGTGCGCATGGGCATTAAGCAGGGCTAGCATCAGGGGGGGTTCAGGCAGTACTGTTGTAAGAGACCTCAGTGTCTCAAGGGGCCCTTACAACAAAGTGTTTAGCAGTCTTTAACATTGGAGTCTATGGGAGGGGGACACCGTTCTCCTGAACCATAGGCGATAAAAATACTAAACTTGGGTCACATGGAAAGGGCCCCCTGGACCACAACTGTTCCACATTTGGGACCTCCAGCACCTATGGCTTGGCTTGAGGTCTTATTGCAAGTATCGGGTGAGGCTGTGCTGCCTGTGCACTGTTTTTTTTTTAAACCCATGGATCCCACACTAGCATGCATTGCACACTTCACTTGAATGAGTCATGCTTAGCAGGCTACACCCGGTAAGTGTGACAGGGTGTATAATTCCTACTGGGGCTGCGATATACGTACACCCCTGGATGTGGGCGGATGCAGGGGAAAGGCCCTGGGGAATGTTGGTGGTCAGAGGGGGGGGGGGAGGGCAGACAGGTCTAAAGCAGTTTAAGAAGCCCCAACATTTCTGATGGCTGCCCTGGCAGGAAGAGAATGTTTGGTGATCCCACATGAATAAATAACCCTATCCCCACCAAATATAGCTACCGCATCCTCCCCCACATGGCGTAAGCACAAGTTTATTTCCTACACTTACCCATCAAATGAGTAGCACCTCTTTGCTGAAATGGAACCTCACTATATCCACCTATATAGAGATCCTGACCAGCAAAGGCACTTCGGGGTGAACAAAATGACATTCCTGGGTCAGAGGCCAAAGCCACACTTGCTTGCGAATATTTGATCACAATCACAATTTTTTCTTTAGTAATAGGCAGGTGAATGACAAAGGCTCACTTTGAGACGTACAACACTGCCTATCCACCAGCTAAATTCATTATGAGTGCCGGTTCACACTTGTGCAATGCGGGAACCCTGCAAATCCACTGCAGGTTCCTGCATCGCATTTCACACTGCCATGTGTGACCTGCTGGGAGCATCAATACATTGTTAATGACACCCCCATTTCAACTCACATATCACAGTGCAAACTAACAGTTCGGACATTAATCTGATCGCATGGGCGTGAACACCCATGCAATCCAATTCTGGTGTGGACCAAAAGGAGGAAAAAAAAAAAAAGGGGTCCTGTGCGAGTTCAGTCTGAATGCAATGCAAATTCAGCCATCCTAGCTGTATGGCTGAAATCGCATGGACAGCGCTTGTGACTTGTACTGCGCTGTGAATCAGACGCAATCTTGCACAGTGCATCAGTGTGAACCGGCACTTACCTGCAATCCTCCAGACCTGTTAAAAGAAAAGACTCCACTTAAATAACCTTTATCATTTACTTGCAGGTGTGCTGAAGAGGTTCGTTTTTTTAATCCACGATTACACCTTCTCATAATTTGTCATTAGCAAGACGGTTCACTTCCCCAAACCCAGCTCAAAAAATATCTCCAGAATTTACATTTATTTGCACAGCAACACAATTATGTACATTCATTTAGTGGCATTAGTATATTAGGTTTTACATTTAGATAAACATTTAGCAATTGGTATCTAATGGCCCTGCTCATAGGAGCTTACAATCTAAAAATTTTCCAAGCCTTATAGTGGACATAGCTTTAATTTCACAGAGTTTAGCAGACTACACATTTCATAGTACAACTACTCTCAACAGACACCAACCACCAACAAATGTTTAGCTGCAAGATTATACCAAATTACAAAATAACAGTCAGTCATTCTTAAAAAAAAAAAAAAATACAAAATATTAAAAAGACACCTATTCCAAAACATGACCACCCACCACCCCACATTCCACACACATACATTGGTGACAGTATTGCTGGAAGATGCATTTCTGTGTACATGATTAAGCAATGAGATCAAAGAGTAGAAGGTCAGCAGATGCTCCTAAACCATGAATGCATGGTCAGCAGCAACAATACACAACATTGACAGCAAAGCCACACTTTTGATGGACAAAATGCACAAGAATTTCAACAAACAGCCAAAGTGGGGCATTAGTCATTATGCACAATATCAGCCCTACTCCCCCAAAAACCACAGCAAATAATACGGCCTCTTCGCAGGGCAAACCAACCTCCTCTAATGCAGTCAATTTTATAACATAGGTTGTGTTGCACACCGACACGCCCAATGGAAGAACACGCCCACCAATGTCATTCAATCTGTCTCTTCATGTCTGCCTAACTCAAAGTGATTGCACCTGATAAACAAGAACACTTATAATTTGCAAATGTGTTAGCCCACACAATATTGTCAAAACGCCTGCCTTTACACGCACATGAACTTTAATGGCATCCCAGTCCTAGTCTGTAGGGTTCAATATTGAGTTGGCCCGTCCTTTGCAGCTATAACAGCTTCAACTGGGAAGGCTATCCACAAGGTTTAGGAGTGTCTATGGGAATGTTTGACCATTCTTCCCAAAGCACTTTTGTGAGGTCAGGCACTGATGTTGGATGAGAAGGCCTGGCTCGCAGTCTCCGCTCTAATTCATCCCAAAGGTGTTCTATCGGGTTGAGGTCAGGACTCTGTGCAGGCCAGTCAAGTTCCTCCACCCCAAACTCACTCATCCATGTCTTTATGGACCTTGCTTTGTACACTGGTCCAAATCAAGAGGGGGGATTATGTTGTGGGGTTGTTTTACAGGGGTTATTCTTTCACACTTGTGCGACTTGAAATTTGTGTGTTTTTACAACGATTTGCCGCAATGTTTTGCTGCAATGTTTTGCAGTGATTTTGATGTGACTTGAAGCAATAGCTGTGTAATCCTGAGGTCTATGGACCTCAAGTCGCATCAAAGTCGGACCAAAGTAGTGCATGGACTACTTTGAAGTCACTGCAACTTGAAGTCGCACAGAAATGAATGGTGCTCATTGAAAATCATGGGGAACGGCTTGTCATATGACTTTGCAGTCTCAAGTCCCAGGGTGAATCCGATTGCCTCTCGGGGAATCAGGAAGGAATTTTTTCCCCCGTTATAGCAAATTGGATCCATGCTTTGCTGGGGTTTTTTGCCTTCCTCTGGATCAACTGTGGGTGAAGGATTGTATATGGGATTATTTGGTTGTATGTGTGTATGTGTATGTGTATATGTATATATATATATATATATATATATATATATGTATATACATTTTTTTTTTTTTTGGTTGAACTGGATGGACTTGTGTCTTTTTTCAACCTGACTAACTATGTAACTATGTAACTATGTAAGTCGCAGGAAAAGTCACACAAGTGTGAAAGGGGCCTGAAGATACTTTCCAATGAGCACCATTCATATCTGTGCGACTTCAAAGTAGTCCGACTTTGAAGCAACTCGAGGTCGATAGACCTCAGAATTACACAGCTATTGCTTCAAGTCACATCAAAATCACGTAAAAAAATTGCAACAAATCACGGTAAGGTCATGCGACTTTCAGGTCACACAAGTGTGAAAGCGGCCTTAGCCCAGGTTCACATTGGTGCGATACAGGATCCAGCATGATTTCAGCACTGGTTCCTGCATTGCACCTCTCCCACAGGCAGTTCACACTGCCTTCTGTGAACCGCTGCGGGTGTCAGTACAATATTAATGACACCCTCAGATTGGTTCATAGATCGCAGTGCTAACTGTGGATTCCGATTGGAATCAGATCGCAGGAGTGAGAACACCCATGCGACCTGATTCTGGTGCGCGAAAAAAAGGTCCCTGCACTGCTATAGCTGTAAAGGCTTGACTAAATCAAATTTGAACCCTACAGGCTAAGACTGGGATGCTATTAAAGTTCATGTGTGTATAAAGGCAGGCGTCCTAATACTTTTGGCAAGATCTGCAATGGTGGTGGAACCCTCGTCCACATAAATGCTACATTTATTTAAAACTTGGGGAAGGACATGAGTTATGTTTAACAACACAGGAAGAGCTGGCAGCCTTTCTACAGGACTTAGCATGTTTGGGATTTGAACCCTGGCTTTGCTCAGCAGAAGTGCTAAGCCCTTAGCCACATTCATGGAGCATCCATTGCTGTGATGTCAAACAGTCTTACGTCTCAGGGATGCAATAAATGAACCAATGCAGATGTACTGTGGAAGGCTGGATAACCATTGCACAACCTGTTTCTGGCATATGCCATCTGTTTTGAAAGTTTGTTATGGCTCAGTACTGTGAGCATTCTGCTATAGAACATCTCTCATTTTGGGGCATTTGCCTTGGTAAGAAACTGCAATTATTGCTGGATGGGAAATGTTAAGGCTGATTATAGTCTTTTCCCATAGAAAACATGTGACACAATTTGCAATAGTGGTGGAACCCTCCTACACATAAATACTACATGTAGACATAATTTTGGTAAGAACATGGGTTATGAGAACAGAAAACCTCTCTACATAAAGTGATATTCTCAGGATGCAAATCCAGAACCTCTATGGTCCTAGGTAGAAGCGTTAAGCTGCCAAGTGTGCAAACCTCATACACATAAATACACATATACTGCATTTATTTGCACATATAGGTGGTGGAATTACATCAGTCTGGAGTTTATTCTGTGCTATTTGGGGATGCTTGAAGTGTAAAACAGTGATATTATTGCAACAGCTTTTTTATTATTATTATTATTATTTATTATATGTAGTATTATTATTTATTATATTATTATTTATTATTATTATTTCTTGTTTGTGCTTTGTGAAGATACCTGTGTGAGTTTAGGAAAATATTTTTATGAGATGGACAGCATCAAGCAAAAGACAGGGAAAAACATGAGAAGATTGAACATTGTAGCATTTTTAAAAATAAATTAGATGATGAAATAGCAACATTGTTGCAGGGACAATTTGTTTGAGCGAAAGATACATTTCATCTCAACATGAAAAGGATTTCTTTAGGGAAGTTACAATTGTACCATTAGAATCAATGGCTAAAACGTAACTTCTTAAGAAGGCATATTAGCCAACGCAAATTTGCCTTCTCAAAAAGACATTATAGGCAAGTGCGAATTTGCAAATTTACTATACCGCCCTCTAAAAAAGGCATGGGGGTTAAAATGAGGGAATTTTCTTGTCTGAGCATGCTCAGTTGTGCTGATGAATAGTCAGGAAAAAAGGGGGAATTTGGCTCTTTTCAGACTTTCAATGATATTTCAGGTTATATATCACTTTTTTAAACAATTTAAAAGCAGATCATCATTAAACAAGATACTAAATTTTTAAAAACAATTTAGATGATCCTATCATGCTCTAAACATTATTTCCATGTGCAATTCCCTTGCTTCTACCACGACTAGTTTTTTAGTCAGTCACTGCTGTTTGGGTGCTATAGTGAATTTGATTCTGGGACTATTTTCTCCCTCAGGGCTTTAGTGAATTCCATTTTCGCGCTAATTAGCGCGAATTTGCGATTCTGCACGCTAAAATTTGCGCAAAGGCATATTCGCGATATAGTAAATGACCCCCAATGTAGGTAAGGCCCTGAGTCAGGAGTTATGTTTAACAACATAGAGAGAACAAACAACATCTCTACATGAAGTGACATGTTTGGTATTCAAACTCAGGACCTCAGCAATGTTAGGTAGAATTTCTACCTTTGTGAGCCACAGGGCTGCTGCATGTGGAGTCCTCCTACACATAAATATACAAATACTGCATTTCTTGGAATATATAGGAATTACATTAGTCAGGAGTTTCTCTTCTTGATTTATTCTGTGATATTTGGTGTTTCTTGCTTTGTGAGTGTAGAATAGTAATGTCATCCTCAGATTTTTGGGAATGACAATTTTATTTCTGATGTTGGTACACATATCACATTTTTGAGCTCAAATTAGGATAATTTGGAAAGAATAAAAAATAAAAAAGGGACTTATTTTATATTTCCATAAGCAAAGGTATTTTTGTGGTTTAACAACATAGAGAGAACAAACAACATCTGTACATGAAGTGACACATTTGGGATTCAAACTCAGTACATCAGTAATGGTAGGCAGAATTGCAACCTTTTGAGCCACAGGGCTGCTGCATGTCAAGTCCTCCTACACATAAATACACAGATACTGCATCTAGGAATATATAGGAATTACATTAGTCAGGAGTTATTCTTGATTTATTCTGTGATATCTGGTGGCTCTTGCTGCGTGAGTTCAGAATAGTAATGTTATACTCTGATTCTTGGGAATTACATTTTTATTTCTGATGTTGGTACACATCACATCTTTTGGGCTTAAGTTAAAGTAGTTGTCAACTCTGGACAACCACTTTCACCTACAGGTAAGCGTATAATAAGGCTTACCTGTAGGTTCCCTGCATATCTCCTAAACCTGCACAGTTTAGGAGATATACAGTGTACTTGCAAGTGCCGATGTCATCGACATAAGCGCAGTAAAGAAATGCTCTCAGTACCGTTTTTTCACTGAGATCGTGCCACGATTGGCAGCTCCTGTGCGCATGCGTGGGAGTGACGTCACACAGCTCTGGCCTATCAGAGCCGGAGATCACAACCCTGGAAGGAAGAGGGGCAAAGATGGATGGTCTGTAGCGGGAACATCGAAGGCTTCTAATGCAGGTAAGGGGCACATAATAGACCAGTATGTAATGTATACTAGCCCATTATGCTTTTAAATTGCAGGGTAACAAAGAGTAACAAGGAGGAAGTAAAACCCATCAGGGTTTACTTCCTCTAAGATCATTTGGAAAGAATAAAAAAATAACAAAATGGGACTAAATTTAAATTTCCATAAGCAATGGTATTGTTTGTGGTTTGTAAAGACACTTGTGTAAGTTTGGGGAAATATTTTTGTGAGATAGAAATCAACAAGTGAAAGTGACAGAGAAAAAAATATTTTACCAAAACGTGAAAAGATACACAGCCTAGCATTCTTGAAAACAAAATAGATGATCAAAATTGCAACATTGTTGGAAGGACAAATTCTTTGAAAGAAAAATACATTTCATCTCAACATGAAAAGGATTTCTTTGGAGAAGTTACATCTGTATTAGGCCCCTTTCACACGGACGGCTGTTCTGCCATTGCTAAATGCAAGCCAGATACCAGACTCCAAAGCACAACGATTACTTGCATTTGTACATTCTGATTAGCCACGATTACGTGCGTTTACATGCGACTGAGTTTAGCTGCGATAGAAAAGTCCTGTTATTCCCAAAGCAGCCCTTTATTGTTTTTTTTACCCTTGATGCATCATTCCACTGTATTTTTGTCCACCCACTTCCTGTGTCTTTGTTCAGTGCCTGTTCCTTTGTTCAGTGTGATCACTGAATATGGATGGTTATGCCAGAAATATGTTTGCAATGCTGATTTTTCTGCTTATGAGGATGAATAGAAGGAGACAGAGGGATCCAATACAGCGGAGGAGATGTTGTCTGTACTGGGTGCATCCTTTGACCTCCCAGCGTCCATTTATTGGCTACTTTGCTCTCATGTTTGGGGAAATGCGGTCTCACCAAGACAAGTTCAACAATTTTACTAGGATGTCGGTGGCAACCTTTGATCAGTTGTTAGACCTTGTAAGAGGACATCTGAGTCAGAGCCATACCAACATGAGACGAAGCATTAGTGCGGAAGAATGACTGTTGTTGACTTTAAGGTAGGTTTTCCAGATGTTGAACAGATGCTCATGTGCATGTATCTTTTATATATATATATATATATATATATATATATATATATATATATATGTGTGTGTGTGTGTACAGAGATAGATTTGTTTTTAGATATAGTATATGGGCCCTTTGACACCAACTTGTATGCCATGAGTGCTGCATCCCCTACATGGTATATCTGGGCATGTCATAAGTACAAGGAGGACATTAGTAGGGCGTTGCTTACTTTTCCTGTCCCAATAAAGTACTGGTATGGTCATTGTAAATTTTCTTTATTAATAATTACTAAATATTAATAAAGTTTTTCTTTATTTATAATTTTTCACTAATTTGTATTCCAGATACCTTGTCTCTGGTGCCAGTTTCCCCTCCCTTCACCATCAATTTTTAATGGGGATCTCAACTGTGTCAACAATTGTGCATGACACTTGTCTCGTCCTGTGGGAAGAACTGAAAAACAAAGTAATGCCAGAACCAACAGCCAGTGTTTGGGACGAAATAGCCGAAGAATTCTGGGAGAAAACTAATTTCCCAAATTGCATTGGTGCACTGGAAGGTAAACATGTTTGTCTCATCAAGCCACATAATTCTGGTTCCCGATACTTTAACTACTAAAATAATATTTTTCTATTACCTGGTACTGATGGGCCGGATCTGCCTTTTGTAGTCATAGGAGATGAAGCACTTGCTTTATCCACCTACCTCCTCAGGCCCTACACCATGCATGGACTAACTTCCAGGAAACGCATTTTTAATTATGTGCTTTCAGACTTTTGGAGTGTGCTTTCAGAATTTGTGCTGCAAAATGGTGGGTTTTATTAACATCAATGCACCTGGAAGTAGACCATGCAGTCAATGTAGTTTTGGCGTGCTGTGTGCTACATAACTCCAAATACGTGAACATTTTACCGACTACTTCCTTTCCATTGAGGGACAGGTTCCATGGCAAAATAATGTCATTTAATATGCGGTTGTCCTTAAGCATAGTTTTACGCTTACAGTTTTACACTTTTAGTAAATGTATACCATTTTGATGTCATAAAAAAAGTCTACACCATTTTCCAATTAGATTGGATTTATTTTTACGTTTGCTTCATGTATAAACTTTACAAATATTATAAAAATAAAAATATTTTTCCCATTTGGAATGTTTGGAAGTATTTTTCACGTATTCAACACTATGTTTGACTGATATCAAAGCTGTGATAACATGAGGCACAAACATGCCTTGCAAAACACAACATTTTTATGAATTTCTGTAACCAAAACTTTTTTTTATTAATACATGTGAGCACTATGGGGTTGATTTACTTAGTGCCCGTTCACACAGGGGCGACTTGCGATCCGACTTGAGTTGCCTCAAGTCGCCCCAAGTCGCTTGACATTTGAAATCCCATTGAAATGAATGGGAGCCGTCTTAATATACACGACTGAAGTCACTCCGACTTCAAGGCGACTTCTAAAAAGTTTCCTGTACTACTTCTAGGTGACTTCTATCCGACTTGTGCCCATAGGATTCAATAGAAGTCACCTCCAAGTCGGATCCTCATCTACATGGAAGCAACTTTACAGTTAAAAGAATAGAATTTATTTTTAGGCAGCCCCCTCCCTCCCTTCTCTAATTGGTCAAGGCAAAGTCGCCTGGCAAAAGTTGTGTTGTAAAGTCGCCTGAGGTCCTTGAAGATGCGCTGGAAGTCGCGCTGAAAGTCGTGCTGAAATCGCCTAGCAAAGTTGCGCCGAAGTCGGGTCACCCCTATGTGAATGCAGGCTAAAGGGAAAAGGACTGTGCACTTTGCAAAATGCAGTTCACTCTGCAAGAGCATTTGCTTCAGAGCTTAGTATATGAGCTTAGTGCCTTTAGTAAATCAACCCCTATGAGTGCAATAAAAAGTACTGAAGACAGTACTCGATAACAGGATGGTACAAACTGGGCTTACAGTGTCCACATGTATTGAGAGAAAATACACAACTTAGTTGCTGCAATGCACAAACTTAAAGTATGTCCAACATCCTGCTGTGAAATTACCCATTTATCAATTGTCATAATTGCACGTGGATTACTTCACGCCCTCTACATCATTTTCTAAATAATGACTTGGCTTTGGATCAGATTGACCATGCCATGACGCAAATCATTTTTTAGTGAGGATAACTAAAATCAGCAGGAAGTTAGACATTCTTCAATACAACAAAGGTATCAGTGTACCACAATTAACTTAACACAGGCATATAAATAATGGGTGATCCAGCGTGGGATGATGTGGGTGAACGAACTGGGTGTGGCTGCACATGCATCCTTTGAAAACTAAGTTGAGATGTGAAAGGTGTGTACATTGTTGGGGGTCCTGAGTAAGGGCTCATGGCAGGTGTAGTGTCATTGTACTGATGACTGGGCATTGCTTTAGAAAATGAGCCACTGGTTGTATTAAAACCCAAACCCCAGGGCTGAAATTTAGGAAATGGGCGTTGCTCTTTGCAAGCAGAAACTATGTACATAATATAAGCATATACATCACCCTTGACTTCAGTACGCTTATCTAGAGGGACCTCCCTGATTACAGACAGTAACATTCTGCAAAACATCACATCTGGGTCTGAGATCTTGGCAAAATCATCAACATCTTTTGAGGCAGGGGTGGGTGAATGTTTTTTTATCTCTTCAAGTAAGCGACCAAAATATTGTTCAAAAGGGGGATCTTGCTGAGTACGGTGTGTTCGACGGGTGGTGGAGGAAGTGGAACTACCAAGGACTCTCCTTTCAATATTTGCCTGTAAATAGAATGATAATACATTAGGTTTCTCTACAAATACTTCACTACACCAACACCAGCTGCCATTTTTGAATAGGTAGGCGAGAAGTGCTTTGGTGATGCAGGTTTTGACACAAAAAACATACCACAGGTGCTTGAGAGGGTGCTTGACTTACATCTGGAGAAACTGGCTCGATAACTTCTTGGCTTGCGTCAGGTTCATTTCCATTGTCCGATGACACTCTTGCACGCCTTGTTCTTGCTGGAACACTTGACACAGTTCTAGGTAAAAAAGAAAGCATACCCCAATACTTCTTTTTGTTTAGAATAGCCTCATACATACACTGAAGGATGAGACTCTACCTATAGCTGGGACACTGATAGAAAAAGTGGGCAATATTATCCATATATGACACAAAAATATACGTTACTGCAGCGATACTTACGGACGCATCTCATTGGTGCGCCTCAAAAACGACAAAGCCTCTGCATGGGGGTTAGGCCTACGACGTGTTGCTGGTGCTCCACTTCTATCTGCAGACCTCTATTCATTGAGTTTTTTCTTGTAGCAGTCACGTAGAGACCTTCACCTTAATCTCTTTTCCTACAATAAACCACATATCACATATCAATGGAGCATTGAATAAGCATAGCAAACAATTACCTAAGGGAAATGCATAAGGTGGGGTTGCTATGGGCAATTATTATGCACACATCAATAGTTGCACTCACCTCAGTTTTCCTGCTCACTTGTAGACATATTATCCCAGTTAGGTGCCACAAATTTGTATACTTTTTCCCATTTCAACCTCTTCATGACTCTGTCCGAGTATCCTGGGCATTCAGGGTCCCATAACTCTGGGCGATTGTGGACCAAGGCTATTATGGCCTCATGGGAGATATCACGGGCCGCCATGTCTCCTCTCTCCAGAACACACTCTCTTTCAACTTCCTGTGTCATTTCCCAGGTATACCTGTTTCTGATGCGCTTCCTGTTTTTTTTTTTTTTAAATTTGCCGCTGCTATCTGCAGGTGACACAAAGCACTGCGATTACCTGCTTTTATCTACAGTTATGTGCAGATAGCTGTGCTACATAGTTTCTGGACGCGTTGAAATGCATTTTTCTAATCGCAGGAAATCGTCTATAAAGAAACCGTTGCTAAATGCAGAGTGTGAATGGGGCCATAGGAAAGCATTGTCACATTATATAATATTAGGAATTAAACAAAAATAAAGCTGCGCTTGTGAAGGGACATAAAGCAAAAACAGGTGAATAAGTGAACAGTGTCCGTAAAAACAAGTGACAGTGATCAAATTAAGTCCAATCTTGAAAACAACATAAAGTCCATTAATTGAAACAGACTGGAGGACAGTATTCTCCAGGTTCTCAAGGCCATTCCCGTGTTGATTAGCACCACCTCCAGAACAAGTGACAACCTGCACACACTGTGTAAATCTAAGTGAAGACACCTCCTAAGTTAATTACCTGAAATACAACAAAAGTTCTAACCTGAATTAAACTAGTGACAGTGAACAAAAATGCCTGTGACAAGTGAATAAGTGGACAAAAACGAAATACAGGGAAGTGTTCGCGTCGAAATAAAAACAAATTAAGGATTATAATATATTACACTGT
>BLSH010209071.1:759612-775608 GCA_018402905.1 Glandirana rugosa | reverse complement strand
CATTCCCAAATGACACTGGGGGCTCAGTGGAAGCACAAGGAGAAGGCAGAGGAGGAGGAAGAGGCCGCCAACGCAGCTGTGGCACCGCCAGCACCTCAGAAGGCAGGGTTAGCATGGCCGAAATGTGGCAAAGCTTTGTCAGCAGCCCGCCACAACAAACAGCACCACCAGCCGATAGACAACGTCTTAGCAGGAGGCAGCATTTCAGCAACATGGTGGAAGAGTATGTGTGCACACGCCTACACATACTGACTGATGGGTCTGCCCCATTCATCTTCTGGGTCTCCAAATTGGCCACATGGCCTGAGCTTGCCGTTTATGCCTTGGAGGTGCTGGCCTGCCCTGCAGCCAGTGTATTGTCTGAACGTGTGTTTAGCACGGCAGGGGGCGTTATCACAGACAAGTGCAGCCGCCTGTCCACAGCCAATGTGGACAAGCTAACGTTTATTAAAATGAACCAGGCATGGATCCCACAAGACTTGTCTGTACCTTGTGAAGAATAGCCATTTAGACCGGACTCACACAGCCATAGGTATACTTGTTTTTTTGAATATGCCTCAATATTTTGGGGGCTACCCCAATTATAAACAAAAAAAAAACAGTGTTGGCTACCGCCTCCTACTCCTCCACCACCGCCATTTCCACCTACATTGCCACGGTCACGGCCTAGTCAACCTCTAGGCTCCTACTCCACATCCACCCCCCCTTCCCATTTTTTTAAAATTTGATTTTAATTTATTTTCCCTATCCCCATTTTTTTGTAGGGCACTTGCCCTACTCTTACCCCCATTTTACTTCCTTTTGCAGCCTTCTAGCACTTGCCAGGACTTTGTTACAGCCATTTTTGTGCCGAAAAGTTCGGGTCCCCATTGACTTCAATGGGGTTCGGGGATCGGGATAAGTTTGGGTCGAGTTTGGTACGAAACCCGGACTTTTTCCCGAAGTTCGGCCGAACCCACCGAACCCGAACATCCTGGAGTTCGATCAACTCTAGGTAAAACCCTTCCAGAGCTCAAGTGGTTTATCATTTTTTTTTTTCACGTGGTGCAGACTTAACTCTATAAAATACAGTTGAAATCAGCTCCCTTTATCTAAATTTTTTAATTCTAGCACTAGCACTATGTTGCTCTCTTTTACTATTATAATAAAAATATTACAAAATAAAAAAATATAAAGTTTTGTTACTCAGATAGATATATTATATATATCATTGATTGTTAACTTGTGATCTACCTGACCTTTTCTGCTCATAAACTATCCTTATTATTAGTGTATTTTACGTGTGGTCCAAGACAATTCCTGTGGCCCAGGAATGTCAAAAAGGATGGATACCCCTGGTGCAAATAATGATACTGTAACAGATCCTCCCAAGAATAGACCCTATAATTGTAACAAATCCATTTTTTCTTTTTTTGTAAAAGTGCATAAAAAGGTAAATTGTATCCCAAGGATCCCACTGGGAGAACTACTCAACCATGTACTTGGTTTACTTTATTTTCAGATAAACAACATACAAGGTTTTATTATGCTTTGCCTAAACGTATCAAAGGGATAGATGTTTTCCTTCCACTGCTGATGCTCTGAAAATTCTGATAGCTAAACATCCTACATATACTAAAATCTCACATCCCCTTTTAACTATTTATCAAAGGGAAAGATTGTGCTACAGATGAATGTGGTTTTGCTCACCAAGCTGTGTGGTATAAAAAAACTGGTACTATCCCTACTGCCAAGTATAAAATCCTTCAAGCCAGTGGGTTACAGGATAGTTAGACAGAATCACAATTCATGAATCTTCTTCTCATATCCCATTCATTCCAGCTTTGAGAGGGAACTGCTCTGTCCTGGAAGATTCCTGGAAATTTAGTTAACAGGTAATAACTGTGTTTTCCCAAGTCATCTTCCAGGACAGCTTACATAAGAGGATGAACTAGAAATGTGTACATTTTAAGTGGGGCTTGCAAGACCTTTCTGGACATTAGGTCTAAGTGGTATTGCTTAACAAATGTTTGAAAACTTTAAAACATTTGATAACTAGACCGTGTGGGGGCCCAACAGATCTACCCGGGGGAGGCACCAGCCTTTTCTGCCCAGAAAATAGATGTTGCCTTTTTCGAATGTACTTTGACTCCCAGTGAGGGAGTCAGAGAAGCTGCCTTATAAGCTCTGAGAGATCTTCCTTCATCCATCTCACTATGGTGCCTTTTGTTGCTTTAATGCTCTTCCTTGGTCCTTTGAACAAAAGGCTGGGGGTAGGGGGGTGGTTGTCACATCCTCTGTTTCCCTCCTCATTGGGAGCCAAGTAAGGGTCACATAAGAGTTCTACCCCGGAGTGGGTTCTTCTGGGCTATGGTAGGCACTTAGGATAGGGTAACTGCCTTACATATGGGGTAACTTTACTTGCACAGATGATTTAACTTTAGTTAACTCTCTTGATGTTAATAAGCACTACCACAGTCACTGTTGCATTTAGGAGGGGCATGCAGAGCCAATACCCTCTCCACCTATTAAACGTATCACTGCTACCTCACTCTCAGTAACGGTATGGGGTCCCACCATGCATCTAGCACAGACGCTATGCATGCACTCACTTAAATCTTTCTCTTCCATACCTGTGCGCAGGCTGAGGACCTCTGCAGTGCTGATCTGCTTCTGTTGCCATGGAGAAATGAAGACAACTCCTCCTGCAATAGGAGTCCCTTGTCTCATCTGTCACTTGTACACACTTATGACAGGCTGCCAAGAAAGAACCATCAAAACACAATTCACACTAGCCCTCTAGGCTAGGGCAGCATAAAACATGTAAACTCTGCATAACACACTCCAACCATATACAGTGGGCATAGAAAAGAAAAATAATCACATTTTGTTGCCTTGCAGCCTGAAATGAAGATGGACACAGTTTTTGTTTTATCCAGCTGTATTTACTCAGAGCAACTTATAACATTTGAGTGAACATTCGAGTGAAAGCTATAACACCAACATGTCAGAAAAAAATAAAAAAAATTAAAAAACAGGATCATGAGTTGGAAAAAGGATCACCCCCTCGTGTCAATATTTTGTTGAACAACCTTTTGCTTTAATTACAGCCTTAGGCCTGTTGAGATATATCTCTATTACGTTTGCACATATAGACTTTGCAATATTTGCCCACTCTTCTTTGTAGAACTGCTCAAGTTCAGTTAAATTTGATAGTGACCATTTGAGGACTGCAGTCTTCAAGTCATTCCACAGATTTTCAATGGGGTTTATGTCTGGGCTCTGACTAGGCCATGCAAGGACATTGTGATTATTTTAAACAGGGGGGTGATTCTTTTCAATACCCACTGTACATTTTACAAGATTTAAATAACAAAGTGCAGCCGATTATTATATGAAAAACGACATTACAGTCATTACAAAAAACGACATTACAAAAACATCATTACAGTCAAAGTGGCATAAAAGAATGAAACACAACTATCAGTTCTTTAAGCGTAGAAATTGGAGCCAGGCAGGTATACGGGTTCTACTGTGACAGGGTGAGTACGCCAAACTCGATGGATGACCAGGAATTGACCATCATGCTAGACTATCTCTACTCTGTCCATCATGGTATGTCTTCAAGTGTTGTAGAACCAGTACAGGCAGTGGAACTCTACCTTGACATATTCATTTTGTTGTCGGAAACTGCCTATGCATTCTGGTACGTTGAGCTTCTCCCAGAAGGCTCTACACTACAGTTTGACAGAAGACAAGTGGCACCCCCACTAAGTGTAGTATATAGTTAAAAGAATGACATTTATTAAAAATGCACTTACAGGAGATAAGTGAATACAGGCATAAAAGATATCCAAGCTTCCACGTCTGGGTGATCCGAGTGCTGGGGATCCCACCAACACTGGTGTCCGTTTGCAGGGCTCCAGGCAGGTGGGCGGGTATGCGGTGGTCAGGCGTCATGGGTCCCCTGGGGAGCTGGTGGGCTGGATGTCATAAATGTCATGCTTTTAACTATATACTACACTTAGTGGGGTGCCGCTTGTCTTCTGTTTTGCTGCCTACAGAGTTACTTTTGCTCCGTCAGCTGGCTGCCCCACGGATCTCTTCAAGTGCCTAGCTTCCCTTTTCCCCCCTCCCCCTGGACGCCCAGCCCACCCTGGTGCACACCTCCTCCTGTGGTTGTTTCCACAAGCTTAAGCTGTGAAGCCTGCAAGCACTGCATTTCTCTCCCAACTGTACAGTTTGAGTCTCTCTTCCTCCTCCAGTTGTCGGAAAAGCTGTCCAGGTACATATGTGAACACTTGCATGTGTGTTCTCATGACAAAGTGCTGCATATATTGCTGCAACTGTGCTAAATGGGTAATCCGCGCTTTGTAATGTACCCAACCTTGGGGTGGGTAGGTAACTAGTGGCCATAGGAACTTGTGCACAGTTCATTCTACAAAGGATGAATCTGATGCAGGTAAATTCTTGTGCCCAAGGGGGATAAGGACAAGACAAGGATGGCTCCAGTAGTGGTGCTAATTCCACCTTAAGGTCAAAGGCAAGACTTTCTCAGGAGATCCCCTTGGACTGGTGACAAGAATAAAGGAATCTTGGCATCAGCAGAGTCTCTTTGGATGGGGCATATTCCAGCAACGGGGGTAGATGAATGTCTGGCAATGGGGAATCCAGAATAGAGGGGCTGCTGCTGTCCAGACAGTCTACAGCGTGAGAATCCAGTATAGGTGGAGGCAGCAACTCCTGCAGGATGAGCACTAGAGCGCTACTGCAGCTTTCTCGACTGGTTGAGATCTTCGGTGGTGTGGGACAGCAGCTTGACTCCTGGGCCTGTGGTGGAGGGCTTCCCGGTGAAATTACTTTTTTTAGGCTTTAAGAAAATTTTCTGGTGGTTTGGTTAGAGTATCAGCTCCGGCAGCTGAAGTAGCCTTGTGGAGGTCACCAGGGCTGATCTCGCTGGAGGGTTCCTCTTCAGGCACCAGAACAGCAGTGTATCACAGATGTGGCAAGTATGGCCAGGAGCCTCTTGCAGGTTGGACGGAGGACCCAAAATTCTTCTCCGGGTGCCTGAACGGTAGAGGGCAAACCCGTATACTGGTTGATTCCACTCCGTGGTAACGGTGAGTGGAGGGATCCGCTTCCACAGTAATAGTTGGCCAGCCATGATGGCTGGAGACAGTGCATATGGAGTATGTACACAGCCTTCTGGGACAATATTTATATGCCCCTTATCGGGATAATCCAATCTGTTGAGGATGCCTCATGCAGGAGCCAATCAAGAAGCAGACATTGGTTAGTCATGTTCACCATTTCTGGGCAAGCCTGGAAGTTTTAACTAGCTAACTATTGCCATGGTCCCTTTAGAGGTGGTTTTCAGGTATCTGCAGTATGCGTAGCCTCACGTCGGGCACCACATTATGTAGGCTGGGGGTAGTAAGGTGGTTGTCAAATCTTCCATGTTTCCCTCATTGTTGGGTGCCAAGTAATAGTCACATAAGAGATCCACCCCGAGGTGGATTCCTATGGGCTATGCTAGGCACTTAGGATATGGTCACTGCCTTACACATGGGGCACCTTTATTGCACAGAGGACTGAAGTTTAGTTAACTCTCTTGAGGTTAATAAACACTATTATGGTCACTGTTGCATTTAGGAGGGTCACACAGAGCTAATGCCCTCTCCACCTGTCCAGCGTATCACCGCTACCTCACACCCACTAATGGTATGCGGTCCCAATGAGCACCTAGTGTGGATTTCATTCATGCTCCCACTTAACTTTTCCTCTTCTGTACCTGTGCACAGGCTGAGGACCTCTGTGGTGCTGATCTACTCCCTCTGCTATAGGAGATGGGCCTGCTCATGGAGAGAGTGCCGAGAACAACTCCTCCTACAAGAGGCTATTTCACCTGTCACATGCACATGCTTACAACATGCTACTTGAGAAACCTCCATTACCCTTGGTAACCACTTGTAACTCCACACAATATTAACATTTATACTGTTGTCTTCATACCCCAATGTACTAAGCTGACCAGAACTGTAGGCTATGTGTGCTGGTTACTTGCATTACGCCCCTTGGGTAACTTCAGATCAGGCAAAGGCAAAGTTTTAAAGGCTTTACTTAAATAACTTAGCATGACAGTCAAACATAGGCAACAGTTTTTTCTGAACGAATCCCTAGTTTAGTGTCCAGAATTGGCAGCTGCCAGTCCCAGCAATCCTCCAATGCTTTCTGGACCCTGTCCCTTTTTATAATGCACAGAACCAGTGGGTCAGACCCAAAAAACCTGTCAAGAAAGAACCGCAAAACACAATTAATTCTAACCTTCTCAGCTTACAGGCTGGATGATATTCTTCACTCCTTCGTCTGTTTAATATAGGAAATGAGACACCTTTTAACATACATTTTATTATATTTTTTTCTCCTTAGTGTTAGTGGGGTTGCCTCAAATGGAGCAAATAACTATTTTCTCTGTTACAATCTGTAGCCACCTTATGTAGGAAGGCCACATCCAATGTAAGGATAGCCTTGTCATGAGAATAGCGCAGTAGGGCTTTCTTACCATTAAAACTTGCAGTCTACTAATCCTACACGTGGAAATAACACCACCAGCAATACCATTTTGGAATCCTTCCTGCTCTTCAAGATCATACTTACTACTTTTACCGAAAGACCTTCCATGATTAACCGCTCCCTCTCAGAAGCCATGCTGCTAAGGCTAGTTTCTCCACCTGAGAATGACACAATCTGCCCTGGAAAAGAAGACCTTGACTTGCAGGTAGTATCCAATGATCGATAATGCTTCTTTTGCATAAGTCATGTCCAGAACCATGTCCTCTCTGGCCAGGAAGGCGTGATAAGAATAATTTTTGCTTTTGTAGTTTGGAGTTTTTGTATTACCCAGGGAATAATATGAAAAGAGGTAAAAGCATATAGAAGTTCCCCCTCCCGAGGCTGAGCTAAGGCGAACATCCCCGAACTCTGTTGGTCTTTCTGCATGGAAAAATATCTCTTTACCTTTGCGTTGCTCAGGTTTTCAAAGAGGTCTACTTCTGGTGTCCCACATTTTGTTCAGATCTGACCAAAATCCTTGGACTCAGGCATCACTCCATCTACAATAGTTCCTTGCGGCTTGGGCTATTTACTAGATTTAGGTGCCCCTTCAGCATACCTCTGTCAAGGATAAAAGCTTTAATTTTTCCCAGTTAATCAAATTTCCTGCTACTTTCATAAGTTTGTCTGATTTTGTCTCACCTTACCTGTTTATGTAGGCCACTTTCATGATATTGTCAGACAAAACTTGAACTTCTTTTCCCCTTATGCTTTCTTGAAATGCTAGGAGGGCCTCTCCAACGGCTGCCAGCTGTCTTCATTTGGAGGAGCTTGCTGACATCACAGAATCCCATCTTCCTTGACTATGTGATTTTTTTTTAAGTGCACTCCCCAACCCCAAGCGCTGGCATCCATGGTATAATTGAGGTATGTTTACCTGTATTATAAGGAGAATAGAACATCTGGATAAGATGGAATTGTTCCCTGTTTGCAAAGCCCAACACTTAACCAGAAGGACAACATTTACTCCATTCAAGTAACATGTCCATGTTTGCACACAATAAATGTTCATTTACACTCCTCGATGTTTTGAGACTGAGAAGAGTCCACAAAATAATTTTTAAGTACAAACATTTTGAAGCTGGTTACAGGACAGTTTAATCCAGAAAAAAAAGTGTCAATTTCACTTTAATATCATATCAAAACAAAATCATGAGATTGTCAAGTACAATGTTGGACAGGACTCTCAAAGGATGTATACATATTTCTCAGTATAAAACATGATGATATAAGAAAAAGACTAAAAAAGATTTTAAGTATTAAGTCACTGGTTCATTCAAATGCATTTGCCTAAAATGTAATGTCATATCATGAAATCACCTATTAGATATTATACTAAACTGTGAAAGACGTAATATATTCAGATAAATAAACTGAAATAGAGTATATGCATATGTAATATGATCATCTATGAAAGAGTTTTATTCATTAATAGATGACATCGGCACCATAAAACAAATTACAACGCTTGCAACTGTGTAAAAAAACATATGTGCAAATAACAAATTACTAGTGCTGATCATCTACAAATAAGCATCATATTATGTAACTTATACTCCTGCAAAATAAATAAATCACAAAGTTATGCAATATAAGTCCATATATCAAAGTGCTCTTGTGCTCCAATAATATCCAAAGTGCTATAGTGCTCCAAAATCGCAGTATGTGCAAAATGTTCGATGCTTTGACAATAACGAAGTGCTTTTGTGCTCCAAACTTATCCAAAGAAAGTGCTGATGTGCTCCAAAGTGATGCTATTGCTTTAATATGTCACACACCCCTCATGTGTCCGTACTCACCAAAAACAATGGACCGCCAGCTTTTCAGTCTGGAGATCAAACAGGCTTGATAGGCACTGGTGTATTGCAATCAGTTCAGATATGCCACAGCATATCCACTTGTAGTCCAAGTTGTAGATCATGCTCAAAATAAGGGAAAAGAAAGGAGGCAAAATAGTTAAGTACTGTAAACTTAGTGTTTTATTGCACCAAAAGAAAGGTACTTACAAGCTTTTTAAATAAACAGGCATGTATTGCAGAGAAATCCTAACCGTGAACGTCATAACCAGTGTGCGTTCCACGGTTACCGGAAATGTCGTTGCCGGGAATCGTAGCCGGAAATTACATCAAATATGATTGATAACCACAAAGGTCCTATTCTCATGTAATAAGGATGTTTCCTGCTATGCACCAGGTACATTATAATGGAAGAAAACCATCATATCAACTTTAATATTACATATATTCCTTTTCTCATGATGCAAATCAAATTTCAAATAAATTGGCTCTTGCAGGGAAGTCAGATCCTCATTCCTGTGATTTAAATACCCCCTAGCGGCCAGGTAAAGAAACAACCAAAAAAAAATCTTTAATTTGACTGTCCAATGAGATGACAGTCAACATTTAGCCAAGTGGATTTTGTAGTCAATGACCCAAACAGTATTAAAACAGAAATTACAAAAAAAGGAGAAGGACCTTCTTGCTCACACCTGAGAGAGAAACTCTCTTAGCTGACAACTGCTTACACCTGAGAGACGTGACTATTTCTATCGCTGATTCCTCGCCAGTCTGAAATGTAGCCACCATCTTAATCAATCATACTCTAGAACATTATCTCTGAGAGGTGGTGAGATCTATACTAAAGTATCACAAACTTTTCTTAGTATTCCAAATACTACTAGAATATTATAACTAGTGTTTTCATGGTAGTCTATTGCTGGGTATTGTGCATGGTGAATTAATTTGCTATTTTTTTTCCTGTATCATTATATATATCTATTGTGAATTCCTGAAATTGAACGGTGTATGGTGAGATTGGGTGCTAATTTGTTGCGAAGTTGAGGGTTGTTATTGTTGGTAGAAACAAAAGTTTTTGCTTTCCTGTTGACACACTGCAACATAAGTCTTTATTGGAATTTGTAACAGGAGAAACATGAAAAATAAACCATGGTACATTTTATATGGAAAAAGTGAACCCGTGCTAGAACATCTCTGGGTTTGTCTGCAGATAGTGATCTTTTTTTTTTTTTAACCTCTTGAGATCCGCGCTATAGACGAAAGACGGCTACAGCGCGGATCTCAATTTCTGGGTGGATGTCTATTGACGTCCGACCCTTTGCACGCTCACGGCGCGCACTTACAGGCGGCGGCCGCCGCACGCTGTGTGGGCGTGCCCGCGTGTTGGGCGGACTCGATGTCTGCTTCCTGACCCGCGATCGCCTGCGGATCTGCAGAATGGGGAACCGCTAATGTAATATTTAGCACAAATTTATATTATTTTTTAAACCGGCAATGTAGACGCACATTTTAATTTTGTGCAAGAAATGCACAGAAAGGTGCAAATGTACTATGTAGCACTATTTTTCTTTTTTTTAAACCAGCAATGTGGACGCATTTTTTAATTTTGTGCAAGAAATGCACAGCAAGGTCCAAATGTACTATGTAGCACTATTTTTTATTTATTTTTTAAACCAGCAATGTTGACGCACTTTTTAATTTTGTGCAAGAAATGCACAACAAGGTGCAAATGTACTATATAGCACTATTTATTATTCTTTTTTTTAAACCAGCAATGTAGACGCACTTTTTATTTTTGTGCAAGAAATGCACCACTGGCCCAAATATAGTATTTAGAATATATTTTTTTTAAACCAGCAATGTAGACGCACCTTTTATTTTTGTGCAAGAAATGCACCGCTGGCCACAAATGTAGTATTTAGAATATATATTTTTTTTTAAACCAGCAATGCAGACGCACTTTTTATTTTGTACAAGAAATGCACTGCTGGCCGCAAATGTAGTATTTAGAATATTTTTTTTTTTTTAAACCAGCAATGTAGACGCACTTTTTATTTGTGTGCAAGAAATGCCCCGCTGGCCGCAAATGTAATATTTCCACAAAAAATAAAAAAAAATGAATTTGTCTAACTGCAATGTAAAAGCAGTATTTAAATATGCCAAAATGTTGCCAACTGAACTAACAGAACACGATTAAAGTAGTGTCCCTGACACACAAGCAGTTGCAAGTGCACTGCACTTGCAAAAATGGCTGCAAACGCCCACCTAACAAACAGAAAAATTGCTTAGGTTTTTTATGAGGCACTTTGCTTAGCAAACAAAATGTACTCTAGCAAACAAAAATCTCCTCTAGCACCCACCCACCAATAAATCACTGTTTTTAACAGATTTTATAAAGCTAATCTGTTCCTCACAGCAGCAGCATCCTCTCCCTACACTAGTATGAGATGAAGTGACATGCAGCACTACGTGACTCCAGCTTATATAGAAGCTGGGTTACATGATGCACTGGCCAATCACAGCCATGCCATTAGTAGGCATGGCTATGATGGCTTCTAAGGGCAAACGAGTGAAACGTTTGTTGATTGGCTGCCCTGCAGCTATTCAACAGGCGCAAAAAAATACCCGAACCCAGACTTTTCCTCAAAAGTCCGGTACGAACCTGAACTTTACAGTTCGGTTTCGCTCAACTCTAGTTACGAACCCTCCAGCAGAGCTGAATGTCCGTTCAGAAAGCACACTGGATGCATGACAGACCAGTAGTTCAATTGCATATTGAGCAAGTTCCGGCCTGTGGTCCATCCTGAAGACCCAGTAACTCAGTGGAGGCTCAGTTGAAAAGGTCTCCAAGTCTGCTCTTGGCCCTAGATATTCCTGCACCATATAATGCAGACGCTGTTGATGGTTGCTTGAACCTATCAGCCCTGGGTGCTGAGGACTGAAAAATTGTTTAAAGGCATCGTTCAGCCGGCCACCTTCTCCACCTCTCTTCCTCTGACTGAAGGAAGCCTCAGAAACATTTTTGTCCAGCAGCAGGAAATGGTAACCTCCTAGGGTCTGGAAAGGCATTGCACAAACTTTTCTTCAAGGTATCCTGAAGATGTTTCATCCTCTGCTCCCTCTGCGAAGACAGGATGAGCTCTGCAACTTTACCCTTGTAACGTGGATCAAGAAGGGTCACTACCCAGTAATGATCCCTCTCCTTGATACCACAAACCCTGGTGTCTTTTTGCAGGCTTTGCAGAGTCAGGGAGGCCAGGCAGCGTAAGTTTGAGCAGACACGAGAGTCCTCTGGATCACTGAGGATGACATTGTCAGGAACTACCACCTCCCAGCTATGTACAACTCCTTGGGTTTCTGGGGACTGAAAACCATCCCTTGAAGACTGCTGTGTGTTATCCTCTACATCCATGCTGACACAATCCTCCTCCACCTCTTCTTCCTGTGTGTTTGGTGGACCTGCAGGAATGCTATCTGCATAAAGGGGGCCTTGAGAGAAAAAGGAAGTCCTCCTCTTTCTCCCTCTGTTCTGCCTCAAGTGCCCTGTCCATGATTCCACGAAGTGTGTGCTCCAGCAAGAAGACTAGAGGGACAGTGTCACTGATGCATGCATTGTCGCTGCTCACAATCCTTGTGGCCTCCTCAAATGGTTACAGGACAGTGCATGCATCCTTTATCTGTAGCCACTGGTGTGGCAAAAAAATTGCTGGCCCTCTGTTGTGCGTGCAGCTGCTGCAGTATTGCCGATGTTGAGTTTCACCTGGTGGGCATGTCACAAATGAGGAGGTTGGTGGGCAGGTTCAATTCCCTGAATATCAATCAGCCGAGCACTGGCATTGTATGATTGGTGGAAATAACCACATATTTTTCTGGCCTCCCTCAGAATATCTGGTAAGCCTGGTCACCTGGTCAAGAAACGCTGCACCCCCAAATTCAGGACGTGTGCAAAGCATGGAACATGTGTGAAGTTTCCCTGTCAGAGGGCAGAGAGGAGGTTGGTGCCATTGTCGCATACATTCCTGGGTCAAGCTGACGTGGTGTCATCCACCTCTGAGCCTGCCTCACAGAGCTGACAGAATCTCTGCCCCTGTGTGGCTCCTGTCCCCTAGGTGGACCAACTCAAGCACCGCATGGCATCTTTTAGCCTGACTGCTTGCGTAGCCCCTTGAACGCTTAGGGAGCACTGCTGGTTCAGAGGACACTGCTGCAGAAGAGGCCACAGAGGAAGAAGAAGAGGAAGGTGTGGAGTAAGCAGATGTGGCAGAAACAGCACCATTTTTTTTGGAGGCATGGTGGCTGAACTAGCTCCAACACTGAACCCTGTCCTGCATCCTTCCCAGCTGCCAACAGAGATACCCAGTGTGCCGTAAAAGAAAGGTAATGCTTCTGACTATGTCTGCTGGACCATGAGTCAGTGGTAATATGTACTTTGTTGCTGACCACCCTGTCTAAGGAGGTCAAAACATTGCCTTCCACATGACAGTACAGCACTGGAATGGCCTCACATGTCTTTTTGGAACCTGCCACTGTGGTATAGCACATTCCATAAATTCACGAAAGGGTTCAGAGTCTACCAGTTGAAAAGGCAGCAGTTGGATTTCTAGCAAGTTGGCCAAGCTAGCATTTAAACACTGAGCATGTGGATGGCTGGGACAGTATTTTTTTTTTTACAGTTCAGCAACTGGGGTAGGGAAATTTGCCTGCTGACATGAAATTGTGGTGTACTGCTAGCAGATTGTCTGCAAGTACTTGTGGCACCCAGTGCAAGACCTTCATTCATCTCAGTGCAGGCTTTTGATAGGACTGGAGGTATAGTAAGGGTTGAGGTCACAGATGAGGAGCAAGGAGAAGTCTGCCTTGTTTTATGATGTGAGTCTTTCAGGTGCTTTTGCCAATGGACTGCATGGCAGATTGTCATATGTCTTGTCAAGCATGTAGTGCCCACGGTTGATCTGCTTCAGAAATAGATTGCAAACAGCAACAATGCGATCTACTGCACAAGTGTTGAAAAAAGCACACACTATTGAGGTTTTGGAAGTCAGTGGGGAGTCAGCAGTACCCTGCACCTGTGGAGCTCTGTGGTGTGATACAATAGGGTGGCTGCCCTTAAGCTGGCCCCTGGAGAACATTGGATTTGTGTCTCCTCCTCCTCACTTCTCCCAAGTGCAGACCATGTCCTCATCACCCCCTCCCTCCTCATCACTGGAGCAAACTTGGCAGTATGCTGCAGCTAGGGGAACATGACTGCTAGTTTCTTGTCCTTCTGTGGCACCCCTCTCTCTAGACTCACGCTACTCCCTTCCTCAACCTGGGAAACAACATCAAAGCCTTCAAATTGCTGCTCATCCTCCATCGGCATGTAACTGACACTATGGTCAAATAATTTTGGTGATTCCTCTGTGTATGATTGTGGGGCTATGGAAGGAGCAACTGTGGACAAGGAGCAGGTGGAATAGGCCGCTTTGGCAGCTACATTGGAAGACAAACTAGTATGAGCCTAGGTGACAGATGGATGAGGAGGATGCATGTTGTGGCTCAATAACACGGCCAACAGCAGAAAAAAAGGATAAGTGTAACCAGCCTGCAGAGGATGCACCATGTTCACCACCAACCCTTTTTTTTATTGTAGACACAGAGGCTGCTTGCCCTCTTTTAGTGGCCTGGGAGCGTCTGCCTCTCCTTTGTAGCCTTCCGGACATGATGGGGATTTTTTTCAACAACGCACTAAACTGTATTGTATACTGTACACCGCCGAATGCACTGTATATATAGTCTACACTGAATGCAGCGTATATATACTGTATATATATAATTATTATACTGCCTGAACGGACTCTATATACTATACACTGAATGAGCTATATATGTGGTATGCACTGAATGCAGCGTTTTATATATACAGTATCTCACAAAAGTGTGTACACCCCTCACATTTTTGTAAATATTTTATTATATCTTTCCATGAAGAAATTACACTTCACTACAATGTAAAGTAGGAAGTGTACAGCTTGTATAACAGTGTAAATTTGCTGTCCTCTAAAAATAACTCAAAACACAGCCATTAATGTTTAAACCACTGGCAATATAAGTGAGTACACCCCTAAGTGAAAATGTCCAAAATGGGCCCAAAGTGTAAACATTTTGTGTGGCCACCATTATTTTCCAGCACTACCTTAACCCTCTTGGGCATGGCATTCACCAGAGCTTTACAGGTTGCCACTGGAGTCCTCTTCCACTCCTCCATGACGACATCACGGAGCTGATGGATGTTAGAGACCTTGCACTCCTCCATCTTCCGCTTGAGGATGCCCCACAGATGCTCAATTGGGTTTAGGTCTGGAGACATGCTTGGCCAGTCCATCGCCTTTACTCTCAGCATATTTAGCAAGGCAGTGGTCATCTTGGAGGTGTGTTTGGGATCAATATCATGTTGGAATACTCCCCTGCGACCCAGTCTCCGAAGGGAGGGGATCATGCTCTGCTTCAGTATGTCACAGTACATGTTGGCATTCATGGTTCCCTCAATGAACTGTAGCTCCCCAGTGCTGGCAGCACTCATGCAGCCCCAAACCATGACACTCCCCCCACCATGCTTGACTGTAGGCAAGACACACTTATCTTTGTACTTCTCACCTGGTTGCCGCCACACATGTTAGACACCATCTGAACAAAATAAGTTTATCTTGGTCTCATCAGACCACAGAACATAGTTCCAGTAATCCATGTCCTTAGTCTGCTTGACTGTTGGCGGGCTTTTTTGAGCATCATCTTAAGAAGAGGCTTCCTTCTGGGATGACAGCCATGCAGACCAATTTGATGCAGCGTGCGGCGTATGGTCTAAACCTTGACAGGCTCACCGCCCCACCCCTTCAACCTTTGAAGCAATGCTGGCAGCACTCATGCGTCTATTTCCTAAAGACAACCTCTGGATATGACGCTGAGCATGTGCACTCAACTTCTTTGGTTGACCATGACGAGGCCTGTTCTGAGTCGAGCCTGTCCTGTAAAACCGCTGTATGGTTTTGGCCACCGTGCTGCAGCTCAGTTTCAGTGTCTTGGCAAACTTCTTATAACCTAGACCATCTTTATGTAGAGCAACAATTCTTTTTTTTAGATTCTCAGAGAGCTCTTTGCCATGAGGTGCCATGTTGAATATCCAGTGGCCATTATGAGAGAGTGAGAGCGATAACACCACATTTAACACACATGCTGTCCATTCGCAGCTGAGACCTTGTAACACTAACAAGTCACATTACACCGGAGAGGGAAAATGGCTAATTGGGTCCAATTTGGACATTTTCACTTAGGGGTTTACTCACTTTTGTTGCCAGCGGTTTAGACATTAATGGCTGTGTGTTGAGTTATTTTCAGGGGACAGCAAATTTACACTGTTATACAAGCTGTACACTCATTACTTTACATTGTGGCAAAGTGTCATTTCTCCAGTGTTGTCACATGAAAGATACAATTAAATATTTACAAAAATGTGAGGAGCGTACTAACTTTTGTGAGATACTGTATATATTCTTCCACTGCCTGAACAGACTCTATAAACTCTACACTGAATGAGCTGTATATAAAGTCTACACTAAATGCAGTGTAATATATA
>BLSH010209071.1:739260-759115 GCA_018402905.1 Glandirana rugosa | reverse complement strand
CTCTCAAAAGTGAGCACACCCCTAACATTTTTGTAAATATTTTATTATATTTTTTCATGTGTCAGCACTGAAGAAATGACACTTTGCTACAATGCAAAGTAGTGAGTGTACAGCTTGTATAACAGTGTAAATTTGCTGTCTCCTCAAAATAACTCAACACACAGCCATTAATGTTTAAACCGCTGGCAACAAAAGTGAGTACACCCTTAAGTGAAAATGTACAAATTGGGCCCAAAGTGTTAATATTTTGTGTGGCCAGCATTATTTTCCTGCACTGCCTTAACTCTCTAGGGCATGGAGTTCACCAGAGCTACACAGGCTGCCACTGGAAACCTCTCCCACTCCTCCATGACAACATTACGGAGCTGGCGGATGTTAGAGACCATGTGATCCTCCACCTTTTGTTTGAGGATGCCCCTCAGATGATCAATAAGGTTTAGGTCTGAAGACACGCTTGGCCGGACCATCATCTTTACCCTCAACTTCTTTAGCAAGGCAGTGGTCATCTTGAAGGTGTGTTTGGTGTCGTTATCATGTTGGAATACTGCCTTGCGGCCCAGGCTCCGAAGGGAGGGGATCATGCTCTGTTTCGGTATGTCACAGTACATATTGGCATTCATGTTTCCCTCAATGAACTGTAGCTCCCCAGTGCTGGCAGTACTCATGCAGCCCCAGACCATGACACTCGCACCACCATGCTTGTCTGTAGGCAAGACACACTTGTCTTTTTACTCCTCACGTGTTTGCCGCCACACACGCTTCACACCATCTGAACCAAATACTTTTATCTTGGTCTGATAAGACCACAGGACATGGATCCAGCAATCCATGTCTTTAGTCTGCTAGTCTTCAGCAAACTGTTTGCGGGCTTTCTTGTGCACCATCTTTAGAAGGGGCTTCCTTCTGGGATGACAGACATGCAGACCAATTTGATGCAGTGTGCGGCATATGGTCTGAGCACTGACAGGCTGTCTCTCCAACCCTTCAATCTCTGCAGCAATGCTGGAAGCACTCATACGTCTATTTCCAAAAGACAACCTCTGGATATGACACTGAGCACGTGCACTTAACTTCTTGGGTCGACTATGGTGAAGCCTGTTCTGAGTGGAGCTTGTCCTATTAAACCACTGTATTGTCTTGGCCACCGTGCTGCACCTCAGTTTCAGGGTCTTGGCAAACTTCTTATAGCATAGGCCATCTTTATGTAGAGCAACAATTCTTTTTTTTAGATCCTCAGAAAGTTCTTTGCCATGAGGTGCCATATTGATCTTCCAGTGACCAGTATGAGAGAGTGATAGCGATAAAACCAAATTTAACACACCTGCTCCCCATTCAAACCTGAGACCTTGTAACACTAACAAGTCACATGACACCGGGGAAGAAAAATGGTTAATTGGACCCAATTTGGACATTTTCACTTAGGGGTGTACTCACTTTTGTTGCCAACGGTTTAGACATTAATGGCTGTGTGTTGAGTTATTTTGAAGGGGCAGTAAATTTACATTGTTATACAAGCTGTACACTCACTACTTTACAATGTAGCAAAGTGTCATTTCTTCAGTGTTGTCACATGAAAAGATAGAATAAAATATTTACAAAAATGTGAGGGGTGTACTCACTTTTGTGAGATACTGTATATATATACTATATATGGTACATATACTGTATATATTCTTACACTGCCTGCACTGACTATATATATATACTCTATATACTTGACTGCCTGCACTGCCTGAATATACTTTCTAATCTGTATCTATATATTACACTGCCTACACGGACACCACTAACTAAACTAGCTATCTAAACTAGATCAATATCTACTGTCCAGTCTCCGTGTACACACTATACACGGCCTCTGTTTAAGTGGCCTTATATAGCATGGGGCGTGGATGGAGACCCCTGAGCCATGATTGGCCAAAGGAACCTTGCCTTTTAGCCAATCATGGCTCTCACAGCAGAGCACGCTGTGATTGGCCAAAGCATGCAGGTCATGTGCATGCTTTGGCCAATCAGCGGGCGGAAATTCCCACAATGCATTATGGGGCACGTGAATTTGGAGCAAATGCCCCATATTGTTCAGCAAATGGCCGAACACCCAATGTTCGAGTTGAACTTATGTTCAAATCGAACCGAGAGTTCATCCCTAATTGTAAGTATCAGAGCTGACTTTGATTATCTTTGATATGTGGATAGTAGGATACGAGAGGTACATAAAAAATTTAGGTATAATATGCATGTTTACTGATATGTTGCTGTTGTCACCATTTTATTTATAACTTTATTATCTCTACTATGAAACATTTTGTTAACCATCAGACTGACTGCCTTAATTGCTAATTCTGAAAATATTTGTTGATGTCCTTTTTTTTTTGGCATTCATGTATAACTTTCTGGGGGGTGCCTGACCAAACTACCATCTAAAGAATATTCATTAACAGCACCATCCCTGGAGATACAAATGCAAAAGCTCCACTTAATGATCTGGATTCCACCATAAAGAAGCCAGTGTACTTTTTCAAGGCTGGAGGGTAAAAGAACCAAGATCATACCAGTGAGACTGTCATTCTGCTTTTACAAGCTTTAAGGTTAGAAAGCCAGAATCGTATCAGCAGATGCTGTTATTCCTCTCTTCCAAAGCTGAGAGGTGACAGAGCATCACAGTACAGCACTCATAGTTTGGAAGCGATATTTCGGAGGGTTGACACCTCCATTTTACATCTTTGTGTCACATTACTTTGGGTCTTCCTAAGTGTGTTTGCCCTCCTGGTTTGAGAGTCTGCTTAACTTAAGGCTCAAAAAGAACAAAGAGGATGCAGTGGTTGGGAGGTAGGCCCTTACGTCTCATAAATGGGTGCAAAATTCTTCAAGGAGTGTGTTAGTTCAGTGAATGAACTACAGAGGGGCATTTATTGGATTTATAGACTTTGCAAGGCATAAATATATGTTAATATTTTGTTAGAAATTCTGTATATAGCCCAACAGAACAGACAAACAGAGTACAGTCCACATGAGCTTTTCTGCTTAACTGCAGACAGGAAACTTTATCATACAGAGAAAAGACAGGGATGTAGAGTTGAGCGAACCCGGACTGTAAAGTTCGGGTCCGTACCGAACTTTTGGGTGTCCTGGACCAGGACCCGAACCCGGACTTTTCAAAAAAAGTCCGGGTTCGGGTCCGGGGTTCTGGTAATTTTACTAAAAGTTCTGAAAATTATTGTAAAAAAGTCCTGGAAAGTCCTAGAGGTCTGCAAAAGGAAGGAAATGGGGGTAAGGGTGGGACAAGTGCCCTACAAAGAAATAGGGACAGGGAAATAACTAAAAGCATTTTTTTTTTTAAATCACATAAAAAAAATCAAAAATGGAGGTGGATGTGGACCATCTTCAAACTGTGTGTGAAAAGTATTAATTAACGGTAGAAGCCATATCGCTGTTTTAAAATCATCTGGAAATTGTGTGTTAAACTTAAATTATAACCGGGAGAAGCCATATACCTGTTCTAAAATCATCTGGAAACTGTGTGTTAAACTTAACCACTTAAGGACCGGAAGGATTTCCAGCTTTAGGACAGGAGCCCTTTTTGCGATTCGGCGCTGCGTCGCTTTAACTGACAATTGCGCGGTCGTGCGACGTTGTACCCAAACAAAATTTGCGTCCTTTTTTTCCCACAAACAGAGCTTTCTTTTGGTGGTATTTGATCCCCTCTGCATCATTTCTGATCGCCGCTATAAACAAAAGAAGAGCGACAATTTTGCAAAAAAACCCAAATTTCTTACTTTTTCCTAAAATACAAATCCAAATAAAAAATATAAAAAAACATTTTTTTTCACCGTTTTTGGCCGATTTATATTCTTCATCATATTTGCGATAAAAAAAATCGCAAACGGCGTTTATTGATTGCTTTGCGCAAAAGTGGTCGCGTTTACGGATGATGAGAATTCATTTTTGGGGTTTTAATTTTTTTTATTTTTTACTAATAATGGCGGCGATCTGCGATTTTTAGCGGTACTGCGATATTTCAGCGGACATGTCGGAACATTTTGACACTTTTTTGGGACCATTGGCATTTATACAGCGATCAGTGCTATAAAAATGCACTGATTACTGTGTAAATGCC
Source organism: Glandirana rugosa (assembly GCA_018402905.1). Classification (NCBI taxonomy): domain Eukaryota; kingdom Metazoa; phylum Chordata; class Amphibia; order Anura; family Ranidae; genus Glandirana; species Glandirana rugosa. The sequence continues at coordinate 754,998 of BLSH010209071.1, read as the reverse complement.
ATTGGCAGTGAAGGGGTTAACCTGCAGGGGGCGCTCTAAGGGTTAAGTATGTTCCCTGTGCGTGTTCTAACTGTAGGGGGGCTTGCCTAGCTGGGGAAGGGAAGTGGTCACAGCCTTCATGTACAGGAAGGCTGTGATCACAGCCCTTCCCCCTCACACAGAGCGGAGGTCCGTGTTTACTTACACGGACCTCCGCTCCTTCACTCCGGGGGGGGGCATCGCGGGTGGCGGGCGGCAATCGAAGCCGCCGCACCCGCTCCCTGGCCCTCCCCGGACACAGTGAGCGCGCGGGCGCGCCTCCGGCGGCGCGCGCGCTCACTGTGCGCGATCTGGCGGCCGCCGTCGTATGACGGCGGTTTGCCTTACAGAGCCACTTTGCCGCCGTCAGATGCCGATCGGCGGTCGGCAAGTGGTTAAACTATAACCGGGAGAAGCAATACACCTGTTCTAAAATCATCTGGAAACTGTGTGTTAAACTTAAACTATAACCGGGAGAAGCCATATACCTGTTCTAAAATCATCTAAAAACTGTGTGTGAAAATATAGCAAAGAAAAGCCATATCCTTGTTCTAAAATCATCTAAAGTCTGTGTGTGAAACTATAGCAGAGAGAAGAACAGGGATATGGCTTCGCTCTGCTATATTTTCACACACAGTTTTTAGATGAATTTAGAACAGGGATATGGCTTTTCTCTGCTATATTTTCACACACAGTTTTTAGATGAATTTAGATCAGGGATATGGCTTTTCTCTGCTATATTTTCACACACAGTTTTTAGATGATTTTATAACAGGGATATGGCTTTTCTCTGCTATATTTTCACATACAGTTTTTAGATGATTTTAGAACAGGGATATGGCTTTTCTCTGCTATATTTTCACACACAGTTTTTAGATGATTTTAGAACAGGTATATGGCTTCTCCCGGTTATAGTTTAAGTTTAACACACAGTTTCCAGATGATTTTAGAACAGGTATATGGCTTCTCCCGGTTATAGTTTAAGTTTAACACACAGTTTCCAGATGATTTTAGAACAGATATATGGCTTCTCCCGGTTATAGTTTAAGTTTAACACACAGTTTCCAGATGATTGTAGAACAGTGATATGGGTTCTCCTGGATAATTTATACTTTTTTCACACAGTTTGAAGATGATTTTAGAACAGTGATATGGCTTCTACCGTTAATTAATACTTTTCACACACAGTTTGAAGATGGTCCACATCCACTTCCATTTTTGATTTTTTTATGTGATTTTTTTTTTTAAATGCTTTTAGTTATTTCCCTGTCCCCATTTCTTTGTAGGGCACTTGTCCCACCTTTACCCCCATTTTCCTTCCTTTTGCAGACCTCTAGGACTTTCAAGGACTTTTTTACAGCCATTTTTGTGCCTAAAAGTTCGGGTCCCCATTGATTTCAATGGGGTTCGGGGTCCTGGTCAAAGTTCGGGTTCTGTCCGGACCCGAACCTGGACTTTGTCCCGAAGTTCGGCCGAACCAGCAGAACCCGAACTTCTAGAAGTTCTCTCAACTCTACAGGTATGTTGATTTGCTAAAGGCAAATATACTGTGCACTGCTAGTACACTTTGAAGTGCACTGCAAGTGCACTTTAAGTGCATTTGCTCTAGATCTGTGAGGAATCTCTGAAATGAGGTGAGGTTCTGCTGATTTCTCTCATCCAATTATTTACAAACAAAAATGCTGTTTTTTTATTTTCCTTGCATGTGATTGAGTATTCTTTGCAAAGTGAAGTTTTACGTCATTTACTAAGCCTGGATCAAGGGCACTTGCAGTGCACAGTATATTTGCCTTTAGTAAATCAACCCCATAGAGTTTATCATAGAGCAGCTATAAACTTATAAACACTGACATCTACTGGTTGAAGGATATATTTCTACTAAATACTGATATTGATGTAGTTTTTGCATATAATAAAAATTAACATTGTATTCCAACACCCCTACTTAGCAACTACTCCTTATATTAGTTCAGTTCTATAAATCCGTTTCTTGTAAGTGGTTTTCTGCTCTGATCCACTTTTGTTTCTCATGAGATGGAAGTCTTTGCATCTCATCCCATGAATATGGCTCTGGTTATAATGCTAAGTGGAAGTGGTATTTTTGGGAGAAGTCATGGAATTTACAAGCACCATTATTAAAAATCATTTTTTATTAATATTTTCACATTATACATTTAAAAAAATACATATATATATATATATATATATATATATATATATATATATATATATATATTATATATATATATATATATATATATATATATATATATATATATATATATATATATATAAGATAATACAGACTTATATAACTGTTGACCAGCAATCTCCAACTCTAACCGCTGGGCCAGGGTCCATGTAGAACAATCCCTGGTATGATCCCTCAGTAGAGTGGAGGCAGGGTAACATATGTTTAAAAATACAGGCTCGACATGTTTCATGATATAATGCTTCTTCAGGAGCTTTATTAGTATTTTTTCTAGATAGAAAACAGAATTTCAGTAAATATGCATACAAATAAACTTATTTGAATTTTGTTGGTAAGTAAAGGACAAATAAAGTGAAGATGAATTAATCCAGGCTGTGTTCATGATCTGTTATATTGTTTGAGGTGAGTACAAATACTCGTTCCCTAACAACAATGCTTTTTATACTTTGGGATAGCTTTATGGTATCACATGGTCTATTTAGATATATCTGTTTACATACCCAAATTGCACTCTGATGCTGTGAGCCTATACCAAGTCATTTGAACAACCTTTCTTTCCCCATATCTGTATGGCACTGCTCAAAATGAGGAATTGTTCCTTGGGCCACTGTGTATAATATTTTTACCTAGGGTAGGTCATCTAAGCATGATATACCCCATAAGTGGTGATTGCTGCACATTATTGCACTTATATTACATCACCTTTAGTAAGGGCTTAGGTTACCTTTGTAATTTCTAGCTATCTGGCGTGTCCCCACAATTCTCCTTGCCCCCCTCTGCATGCCTTTGTCTGGTTTTGGGATCTTGGACACAGCTTGGATTAATTTATTTTCATTTTATTTGTCCTTTACTTACCAACAAAAAATACATGCAAATACGTTTATTTGTATGCAAATACGAAATGTGCAGCACTAATCAATTAAAGCCATAAATGACATAAAAGTCCATAATATAGTCCCTGGAAGTAGAAAAAAATAACTCTGTGTGTGAAAAGTGTTGTAATAAAGGAACATCAGACGGACAGTACAAATGGTGACCATAGCCCATATACCACAGGCATTTCTAGCCACTCAACTCCAGAATTTGACCCATGAGGGTCACACAGCATTAGTCCTCCTTATATTGTAAGCTCCCGTGGCTTCCAGCTGTACAGCACAAATATCTCAGCAATATGTGGAAAAAGACAGAAAGAGATCTAGTGCTCTCTGTACAAAACTTTCTTTATGTTCGATGAGATAAAAACACTTACAAGAGCGGCACTTAGACCAGTGCAGGTGAGCCAGCATGTCAGCTTGTCAATATACAATCACAGTTAGGATGGCATGTCATATGCAACTCCTCCCCCCGTACACGTTACGGCCTGCAGTGGGTGTGGACTTCTTCAGCGGGACGGGAGTTGTATGCAGTTTTACTGAAATTCTGTTTTCCATCTAGAGAAAATATTAATAAAGCTCCCGAAGAAGCGTTATATCATGAAACATGTCGAGCCTGTATTTTTACACATATGTTACCTTGCCTCCACTCTACTGAGGGGCCATACCAGGGATTGTTCTACATGGCCCAATGGTTAGAGTTGGAGATTGCTGGTCAACAGTTATATGTCTGTATTATCTTTTCTATATGTCTTTTTTTAAATTTATAATGTGCAATTATTAATAAAAAATGTTTTTTTAAAACTGGTGCCTGTAAAGTTCATGATTTCGCCCAAAAATACATATTCTAGTTATTAGGATGTGGCACCTTTTCCTAACATTTGTGCACCCACGGCATCATCCTATGGTGGTGTAATCTGTTAGTTTAATCATTACAATGCTATGTGAGCAACATAGGACAGACATTTGGCTGGGATGCCTTTATCGGTTTTGATAGATTTCCTGATTGAAGCTTCTTGTGGCCTAGTTTTTTCTTTTACAGCATTTGGATTGTCTGCATTTTAATTTCTATTTCTGTGTCACTTTGTTGCTTATCTTCATGTAACACCGATGTGGAATTTCTCTCAGTTTGAAGTGTTTGTGTTAGTTCATGAAATTTTGAACACATTGAAGTTACATGGCAAATCATACTTCTACTGATGGTTACCTTGTTTGAGTTGAATTATGTATCCCTTTTGAGATTCACTGTAACTGTAAGATTTGGGGCTTTTCCATTCCACAGTTCATGTGAAGATTTTACTGGTAGTTGATATTGGAGATAGCATGCGGTCATAATTACCTCTCCCCAGTATGTGGTTGGGGTATCTGCATCAAACAGCATGGTTCTTCCACTCTCACATAGAGTACAGTTCATTTTTTCTGCAACCCCATTTTGTTCTGGGTCGTATGGTACAATAGTTTGAATATTATGCCATGCTTTCTGAGGATTGCCTGTGTGTTATCACCTGTATATTCAGTTCCTTTGTCTGTGTGAAATATAGTTACACAGTTACAAGTTACATAGTTAGTCTGGTTGCAAAAAGATAAAAGTCCATCTACTGTAGTTCAACCAATACAAGGGAAAAAAATGATACAATCCTATACCTACAGTTGATCTGGAGGAAGGCAAAAAACCCCAGCAAAGCATGATACAATTTGCTGCAGCAGGGGAAAAAATTCCTTCCTCATCCCTTGAGAGGCAATCGGATAATTCCTGGATCATCTTTACCTATAAATGTTAGTATCCAGTTATATTATGTACATTTAGGAAAGAATCCAGGCCTTTTGTAAAGCAATCTACTGAGCAGGACAGAACCAGCTCTTGAAGGAGTCTATTCCACATTTTCACAGCTCTTACTGTAAAGAAACCTTTGCGTATTTGTAGATTAAATCTCTTTTCCTCTAGATGCAAAGAGTGTCCCCTTATCCTCTTTGATGACCATAAAGTGAATAACATAACACCAAGTTCACTATATGGACCACTTACGTATTTATACATGTTGATCATATCAGTTCCCCTAATCTTTCCACATAGCTGAGCTCCTCAATGCCCCTTATCAGTTTGGTTGCTCTTCTCTGCACATTCTCCAGTTCCCCGATATCCTTTTTTATGAACTGGTGCCCAAAACTGAACTATATATTCTAGAGGTCTGACTAGTGATTTGAACAGGGGTAGAAATATATATATCTCTCTGGAGTCCATACCTATCTCCATACCTATCTTAATACAAAAAAGGATTTTGCTCGCTTTAGAAACTGCAGCTATTCATCTCTTTGATGAATTCATGATGTCTGTTGCTTAACCATTTGCCGACCGGCCACTGTCATAATACGGTGGCAGGTTGGCACTGTTGCCTGAATCGCCATAGCTGTTGTGCATGCTGCGTGGGCATGCCCATGGGTCGGATGGACTCGACGTCCACTGGCGATCCGGGATCACCTGTTACAGAGGCAGAATGTAAACATGGCTGATCTCCATTCTGTCAGGGGACATATGACAGATCTACTATTCTTAGTAATTTAGTTAGATCTGTCATGCCCCGGCCAGCCCAGACCCCACACAGTTAGAACACAGTGAGGGAACACACTTATCCCCTTGATCGCCCCCTACAGTTTAACCCCTTCCCTGCCAGTGACATTTATACAGTAATCAATGGCTATTTTTAGCTCTGATAGCTGTATAAATGTCATTGGTCCCAAAACAGTGTCAAAAGTATCCGATCTGTCTGCCGCAATATCACAGTCCCAAAAAAGAAAATCGCAGATTGCCATAAATCTATTCCCATAGTTTGTAGACACGATATCTTTTGCGCAACCCAATCAATATACGCCTATTGCAATTTTTTTTTTACCAAAAATATGTAGAAGAATACATATTGGCCTAAACTGAGGAAGAAATTTGTTTTTTTTTACATTTTTTTGGGGATATTTATTCTAGCAAAAAGTAAAAAATATTATTTTTTTTTTTTAAATTGTCTCTCTTTTTTTGTTTATAGTGCAAAAATAAAAACCGCAGAGGTGATCAAATGCAACCAAAAGAAAGCTCTATTTGTGGGAAAAAAGGGAAGTCAATTTTGTTTGGGTGCAACCTTGCACGACTGCGCAATTGTCAGTTAAAGCGATGCAGTGCCAAATCGCAAAAAGTGCTCTGGTCAGGAAGGGGGTAAATCCTTCCGGAGCTGAAGTGGTTAAAATATTTCTTTCCCACAAGAACTCATCTATGTGGTCTTTTATTAAACTCTCCGGAATCTTCCAAATTATAGAAGCTAAACTAACAGGTAGGGATGAGCTCTCAGTTCGAGTCGAACGTAAGTTGGCTGTTAGACCATTCGCAGAATTTAGAATATTATGGGGCGTTCACACCAAATTTGAGTGCCCCATAATGCATTGCTAGACGACGGGAAATGCCGCCTGCTGATTGGCCAAAGCATGCACATGACCTGCCTGCTTTGGACAATCACAGTGCGCTCTGCAGTGAGAGCCATGACTAGCTAAAAAGCAGGGTGCTTTTTGCCATTCATGGCTCAGGGGTCTCTGCCCACGCCCCACACTATAGAAGGCCACTTTAACAATGGCCGTGTGCAGTGTATGTATGGGGAGACTGGAGACCGACGTTGATCTAGTTTCATTAGTGGCGTCCGTGTAGGCAGTGTAGTATATACATACAGTTTAGAGAGTATATACAGGAAGTGCAGGCAGTGAAGTATATAGATCTAGTGCAGACTATATGCAGTCAGTGTAGTATATAGATCTAGTGTAGCCTATATACAATCAGTGCAGGTAGTGTAAGAATATACAGTATCTCCCAAAAGTGTGTACACCCCTTACATTTTTGTAAATATTTTATTATATCTTTTCATGTGACAACACTGAAGAAATGACACTTTGATACAATGTAAAGCGTGGAGTGTTCAGCTTGTATAACAGTGTAAATTTGCTGTCCCCTGAAAAAAACTCAACACACAGTCATTAATGTCTAAACCCCTGGCAACAAAAGTGAGTACACCACTAAGTGAAAATGTCCAATTTGGACCCAGTTAGCTATTTTCCCTCCCCTGTGTCATGTGACTCATTAGTGTTACAAGGTCTCAGGTGTGAATGGGGTGCAGGTGTGATAAATTTGGTGTTATCACTCTCACTCTCTCATACTGGTCACTGGAAGTTCAACATGGCACCTCATGGCAAAGAACTCTCTGAGGATCTGAAACAAAGAATTGTTGCTCTACATAAAGATGGCCTAGGCTATAAGAAGATCTCCAAGACCCTGAAACTGAGCTTCAGCACAATGGCCAAGATCATACAGTGGTTTAAAAGGACGGGTTTCCGAGTTCCTCCGATTTGGATCCATATCCAATTTTAAAATCAACATTAAAAAATCTTATGCCCTTAACATTTCCTTACCCGATAACACTATAAGCAGATGTCGGGACTCTTTCCCTTTTACCTGGAAATCAGACGCAATCCCATACCTGGGCATACAACTCGCTACCACGACAACAGGACTCTACACATTAAACTTCCTTCCCTTCCTACGGGAACTTTCGAAAGACCTCAACACCTCGGAGAAACTGAACCTCTCCTGGTTTGGGTGGGCAGCTACTATCAAAATGACGTCCCTCCCCAGATTCCTGTACATCGCGCAGGCCCTACCTAAATCCTTCTTTTCTTCCATTAGGTCTCAACTTAGCTCGTTCTTATGGAAAAGTCACCCACCCCGAATAAGTCTAGCTAGACTCTCTGCCCCCAAGCACAGGGGAGGCATTGGCTTGCCAGATTTCCAAAGATACCATAAGGCAATACTATTAGCGAGAATAATAGATTGGCACGTACACAACAAGACCAAGGACTGGGTTCCCCTTGAACAATCATTCTTAAAACACCCTCTTCAGGATACAATTTGGCTCCAGAAACAAAACAAGGAGATGACTAACAAAAATTTCCCCTTAATCGCTCCCCCTATACAGTGCCTCCGAGAACTTTTAAAATCCTCTCCACTAACATCCCTTCCAGGACCTAAGACCCCTATCCTAAATAATCATAGCTTCCCCCCCGGGATTTTCAGACTTAATAGCTAAATTCCCACCAAACTTTCGCTCAAAAGTGCACCATTTTTTTTTCTCGTGGCATCGTCCGAACCAAAACAGACCTAATTAACTCCAACATCGTAGAATCCATTCCCAACTGGTCATACCTACAGATTCGACATTTCCTCACTTGCTCAAGGAAAAAAAATTCTATCTCAAACCCTTGACCACCTTTGAGAAACTCTGCGAATCTCAACCTCAGAGACACCTTATTGCGAGTTTGCACGCACTGCTCTCCTCCCAAACACCGGACCACCTAGCTCCCATTAGAAAAGTCTGGGAAACAGATCCCACTAACATACTTCCTGACAGGGACTGGGAAACAATTTGCCTCACAGCACACAAAAGCTCCCGCAACGTTTCCATATAGGAACATAACTATAAGGTACTAACTCACTGGTATAGAACACCCGCGCTACTCCACATATTCTACACTCAATGCCCCAACGTATGCTGGATATTTGGGTATCCAGGGAGCTCAATGAAACACATCTGGTGGGACTGCCCAACTATCAAAGTGTACTGGGAACAGGTCCACAACATAATAAAACAAGTCTCCACACACCCGATAGACTTCTCCCTATATCAATACGTCCTACACTATTCAGAATCTACGAAACAACCTACAATCTACACCGCCACTCCTTAGCCATGTACATGATAACTTCAGCTAGCATGTGCATTCCGACTCTCTGGAGGCAGACGTCAGCTCCCTCACTCAAAGCTTGGCTCGGCAGACTCAATAGAAATATGGAAATAGAGGAACTAATAGCAATATCTTCAGATATCTTCAGATAACCTAAACAAGCAACACAAAATCTGAATGCCCTGGATTTACTTCCAGAGCTCATATAAATATCGTGCCATATGCAAGCCTCAATAACTTGATATATGGAAACCCTATCCCGCTCTCCAGATATCTATGACCCCTAGCACGCTGAGATACCCACATTATAAGACTGAGTGCCCTGGACCCCAATAAGCACCTCACCAGCCTATCTATCCCATATCCTCCCTATACCCCCCTCCCCCTCTCATCTCTCTCTTCGGTCTCCATCAGGGGCAAAAAACCCCATCCCCTACTCACCAATAACAAATATCCATAATGCCCTCCCCTTCAACATATCTCAACTCTATATTACCTAGACACCCAGTTTATTTGTTTGAGCTTATTTCTACACGTTCTGAGGTGAATGTCTTTTTTTTATTTTTTTTTTTATCTGTTACGGCACTATTGCTAGTTACAAAGGCAACTTATTGTGACAAATGTTCCTTTAAATGAGACTGTACATCCTTACAATTTTCTCAATGAAAACCTTTGTGGAATTAAAAGGACGGGTTCCATTCAGAACAGGCCTCACCATGGTCAGCCAAAGAAGTTGAGTGCACATGTTTAGAGTCATACCCTGAAGTTGTCTTTGGGAATGAGACGTATGAGTGCTGCCAGCATTGCTGCAGAGGTTGAAGGGGTGGGGGGTCAGCCTGTCAGTGCTCAGACCATATGTCGCACACTGCATCAAATTGATCTGCATGGCTGTCATCCTGGAAGGAAGTCTCTTCTAAAGACGATGCACAAGAAAGCCCACAAATAGTTTGCTGAAGACAAGCAGAATAAGGACATGGATTACTGGAACCATGTCCTGTGGTCTGATGAGACCCAGATAAACGTATTTGGTTCAGATGGTGTCAAGCATGTGTGACGGCAACCAGGTGAAGAGTACAAAGACAAATGTGTCTTGCCTACAGTCAAGCATGGTGGTGCGAGTGTCATGGTCTGGGGCTGCATGAGTGCTGCCGACACTGGGGAGCTACAGTTCATTGAGGGAACCATGAATGCCAACATGTACTGTGACATACTGAAGCAGAGCATGATCCCCCCTTCGGAGACTGGGCCACAGTGCAGTATTCCAACATGATAACGGCCCCAAACACACCTCTAACATGACTACTGCCTTGCTAAAGAAGCTGAGGGTAAAGGTGATGGACTGGCCAAGCATGTCTCCAGACCTAAACCCTATTGAGCATCTGTGGGGCAACCTCAAACAAAAGGTGGAGGATCACATGGTCTCTAACATCCACCAGCTCCGTAATGTTTTCATGGAGGAAAGGAAGAGGACTCCAGTGGCAACTTGTGAAGCTCTGGTGAACTCCATTTGGGGGCCCAAACTTACACTGTTTGTCCTTAGAAGAGGGATAGCCTCCAGGTGGTAGATACACACTGACCCCCGTGAACCACTACAGAAAGAAAAAAGTAACAAAGAAAGTGGAGGTAGCTAGGCATTTACCCTTTGCATATCTGGCAAATCTTCTCCAAAAACAAAATAAAATAAATTAAAATAATCTCTTTATAATGTGGCCCATTCATAGTAGTGATGCAGACAGACAAAACCGGAATAGACGCCTGATTAGGAGCCCACCCTCGGATTGTGCGTGTCCGAGAGATCCGGGCTCCCTGGGGACTAACACCACCGACACAGAAGGTTCCTACCTGTGATGCTGGCTAACCTAGCCGCATACAGGCAGGAAAACACATGAGGCCCCACACTGAGGACAGTGGGGGTCTTTCTGTGCCGGGTACAGCATGGGCTAAATCTCTCCCATAGGGGGGAGAAGGGAATCCCCACCTGGTGAGGCAACCCCCCAAAAAAGGGAGCTATTGTTAGACAGTGTTGCATGGACCACGACATGATAAGGCTGGACCGAATCGAAGTATCATACAAAATCAACAATTGCAAAATATACAAATACAAATTACAAAATAAAACCCCATGGTCTAGATCAGGGATATGCAATTAGCGGACCTCCAGCTGTTGCAAAACTATAAGTCCCATCATGCTTTTGCTTCTGGGTGTCATACTTGTGGCTGTCAGAGTCTTGCTATGCTCATGGGACTTGTAGTTCTGCAACAGCTGGAGGTCCGCTAATTGCATATCCCTGGTCTAGATAAATCAAGACCATTTGGCTTCATAAATACAAAAGATTACATTATATAAATTAGTAGAGCATTAAATAATACATTATATAAATAAGTATAATAAACCCAAGGTGTGTACATGTGCCTTCCCTGTCGATATACATAGGGAGAGAGTAACAGGACCAGGTCAGATCACTCAATGGGCAATTAATCCACAGGAAAATCCCATGTGCCGATCATGTATCTATGAACTCAATATTTTTTACCTGAATCAAAGCCCTCCAAAAAAGGCCTATAGCTTTCTGTCTCATTCAGACCAGTGGGGGTGGTAGCATCCAAACGACTAATCTAACACATTTCCGGCTGGAGCAGAACTTTGTTCCAATCACCTCCCCTGGCTCGAATATGAACCCTATCAATAACCGTAAAGTTAACCTCTGGCATTCTAGATTTGTGTCTCCTTGCTACATGACGGCCTAGAGGCAAATACAGATTGCAAATCTGCATACTATGCATATGCTTGATTATGCGTTGTCTCAATTCCTGACGTGTCTTGCCAATGTAGAAGGCTCCACATTGGCATTGCATAAGATATACAACACCCTGTGTTCTACAATTAGCAAAATGTTTTAAATGGAAATTTTCCCCATTGGGTAAAGTAAACTTGGTTCTTTCCTTGATTACCGAGCACATAGAGCAAGACCCACAGGGATAAGTACCCCAAGTTTTTCAGGGGTCTCTTCTCTCAGTTCCCTTATATTCACTGTGTACTAGAGCCTGACCAATTGAACCTGCCTTTTTATAGGTAATTTGGGGCTGCGCTGAAATAAAATTGCCAACAACTGGGTCTCCAGTAAGAATAGGCCAATATTTGGTTAGAATATTCCTAATTTTTTTATGTTCTTTACAGTACCGTAGAATTAGTCTAGTGGAATTATCTTCATGACTCTTACTGTGTTTGGGTTTAAACAAAAGGTCATGCTGATCCATATTTTTTACTCTATTGAATGCTTTTCTTCTCTATTCATCAATCTCTCACTAAGTTTGTCAGCTTCTACTTGGAAATCTTTAACTGACTTACAGTTTTGTCTGATACGTAGAAATTGACTGAAGGTTATGGATTTTTTTCAGCCGCTCAGTATGGAAGCTGCCGGCATGCAACAAAGTGTTGCCGGCTGTCTCCTTTCTGAATAGCCTACTAGTTATCTCTCCTCTGGGGCCCTTAGAGATGCTGACATCCAGGAAATCAATCCTTGATTTGTCATATACCATCATTAAGAACAGATTCAAATTGTTGCAGTTCATAACTCCAAGGAATTCCTTGAGTTTTCCTTCCGGGCCATCCCATATACACAGCACATCATCTATGTATCTAAACCACAGTATGCTGCGTATAATTCAATAACTGATGGTTGGATAATAGATCCTTCTCCCACTCCCCCAGGTACAGGTTTGCATAGCTCAGGGCACAAGAGGTGCCCATAGCGACACCCTGCACCTGGAGGTAGTGGGAGTCTTTATACAAAAACACATTATGATGTAAGATATATTCTAGCATCTGTAAGATCAACATATTGAATTTCCATTCATGTGTGGATTCTTGCTGCAAAACTCGTCTAATAGTTGCCATTCCCAAATGATGAGGAATACTGTTGTATAATGATTCTACATCTATAGTAACATGGAAGGCCGATTCTGGAATAGTCAAGTTGTCCAGCATTTTTAATAGACCTATGGTGTCCTTGACATATGAAGCCAGATTTACCACATATGGTCTAAGATGCTGGTCAATAACTTGGCTAATTCCCTCTATGATAGAACCATGGCCAGAGATAATTGGTCTTCCTGGGGGATTCAGTTTATTTTTATGCACTTTTGGGAGTGCATAAAAAGTTGGCGTATGTGGGTGTTTGACTACAGTCAAGCATGGTGGTGGGAGTGTCAGGGTCTGGGGCTGCATGAGTGCTGTCGGCACTGGGGAGCTACAGTTCATTGAGGGAACCATGAATGCCAACATCTACTGTGACATGCTGAAGCAGAGCATGATCCCCTCCCTTCGGAGTCTGGGCCGCAGGGCAGTATTCCAACATGATAATGACCCCAAACACACCTCCAAGATGACCACTGCCTTGCTAAGTAAGCTGAGGGTAAAGTTGATGGACTGGCCATGCATGTCTCCAGACCTAAACTCTATTGAGCATCTGTGGGGGCATCCTCAAATGGAAGGTGGAGGAGCGCAAGGTCTCTAACATCCACCAGCTCCGTGATGTCATCGCGGAGGAGTGGAAGAGGACTCCAGTGGCAACCTGTGAAGCTCAGGTGAACTCCATGTCCAAAAGGGTTAAGGCAGTGCTGGAAAATAATGGTGGCCACACAAAATATTGACACTTTTGGCCCAATTTGGACATTTTCACTTTGTTGCCAGCAGGTTAGACATTAATGGCTGTGTGTTGAGCTATTTTGAGGGGACAGCAAATTTACACTGTTATACAAGCTGTACACTCACTATTTTACATTGTAGCAAAATGTCATTTATTCAGTGCTGTCACATGAAAATGAATAATAAAATATTTACAAAAATGTGAGGGGTGATACTGTATATATATATATATATATATATATATATATATATATATATATATATATGAAGATTAGCAAATGGGGATCACTTTTCAGGGGAAGAGATTCAGCATGGAGTTCAGTTTCTTTAAAATCTGGCAGCTTGCCAGGTTTATTACAGGTTTGCAAGTTCAAAACATATAAAAAAAACAGAAAACAAAACCTTGCCGTCCGCTGTTAAACTAGACAATCGGGTTCCTCTCTATACAGTGTGGGGCTTTCCCTGACACCACAAAACATAGGCACAGGGCCAACCTTGATCTTTGAGTCCAAATTATCATACAGAGCTCACTCAGCTTTCTCCCTTTGAGATCCAGGATAGAGCTCTTCTCTGCTCTCTTCTTGGTCATTAAATGCAGGCGGAGAGGGGTTTGAGTGGACTAGAAATTCTGGGCCGGAACCAGCTCTGCCACGGTGGCTGGCAAAACTTGGGTCGGACTCTCGCTATTCGCCTCAAAATGATTGCATGCGAGGCGACAAGTATCGCCCATCCATTGTGGAGCCTCGCATAACGTCACATATCCCCCCCTCTGCGCAAGCCCCTCAGGCACAGCAACTGTCCCGACCATCCAGTGGGCCCAGGAAAGACCATCAGCGTTATTTTGGAGCCTTCCAGCCCGGTGTTTCACTGAGAACTTAAACGGCTGTAGGGACAGAAACCACTTAGTCACCTGGCTATTTTTCTCCTGCTTGTTACACATCCACTTAAGGGGGGCATGGTCGGTGACTAGCCTGAATGACCTTCCCAGCAGGCACTCCTTCTCCAAAATGGCATAATTCCTTTCATGCCTATTAAGCTTCCTGCTTAAGTAGACGACCGGGTCTCCTCACTGTCTCTGATCTGGGACAGAATGGCACCTAGTCCCAACTCAGAGGCGTCGGGTTGGACCACAAACTGTGTGAAGTCTGGCGTCACGAGCACCGGCTGTACACAAGGGCTTGCTTCAACTTCTGGAAGGCCTTCTCGGCTTTGGGATTCCACTTTACAATTTATGACCCTCTACCCTTTGTCAGATCAGTCAGAGGGACGGCAATGGGGGAAAAGTCGGGGATGATACCCTGTATTCCCCAGGAAGGCACAAACTAGTTTCTAGTTCACCGGATGGGGCCACTTTTGAATGACCTCAATCTTATTGGTCTGGGTCTTGACCAGACCCCAACCAATAAACTTCCTCAAGGTACTTGGCCTCCTCTAGACCTATGGCACACTTTTTTGGGTTGGCTGTTTAACCTGCTACCCTCAGCAAATCTAAAACTGCCTGCACCTGGGGCAGATGTGATTCCCAATCTGGGCTGTGGATGACCACATCATCCAGATAGGCCACTGCATAAGGCCGATGCGGCCTCAAAGTTTTGTCCATCATCCTCTGAAAGGATGCAGGGGCCCCATGCAGACCAAACGGCATTCGCTTGTATTGGAAGGACCCCTCGGGGGTAGAGAAGGATGTTTTTTCCTTTGCTGACTCCAGGGGGATCTGCCAGTATCCCTTAGTTAGGTCTAGGGTTGTTATGTACCGGGCACCTTCCAACCTATCCACAAGTTCGTCAACCCATGGCATCAGGTATGTGTCAAACTTAGACACTTCATTCAGCTTCCTGAAATCATTACAGAACAGGATAGTGGCTTTGGGACCAGTACTATAGGGCCTGACCAGGCGCTGTGGGACTCCTCTATCACGTCTAACTCCAACATGGTTTTTATTTTTCTCGCAACCACCTCTCATCTAGCCTCAGGTATTCGGTAGGGTTTTACATTTACATGGACCCCTGGTTCCGTGATTATGTCATGTTGTAGTACAGTGGTCAGTCCGGGTAGGGAAGAGAAAATTTTGGCACCTTCCTGTCTCTCTCAAATTACCGCCAATAGAGATTGTACCTACAGGGTTATTGGCTCAGGAACAACGTCTGTGTTGTTTTGTTACAATTCCTTAAACAGTAAAAGAGAAGGGATGGGCCTGACTGGTGACATGATGTTGTACT